>PVJS01023934.1:0-29120 GCA_004027185.1 Glis glis
CTAAGGGACTGAAGGGCTGGGTCAGGTTTAGAATTCGACTTCCCCATGTTCTATGGGTGTGCGCTCGCTTTCGGAGACCGCCTACCTGTCAGCGTTTTTGAAGTAGGGGGAAGATTCCTCACACGTTTCGTCTCGCACGCCTCACACGTTCCACACGCTACGCCTCGCACTCCACGCACGCCTCGCCACGATTGGCCTCGCTCGGGGCACCAGCCTCTCGGGTCCCGCCCGAGAGTGACACGGACTGACAGGGAAAAATGAGCGTCGACGGCTCGAGAAGCACTCACCACGAGCCGGGAGAATATGTTGAGCAAATCTCGTTTATTTAGGAAGACAGGGCAGTTTTAAAGTGAAACCCATAAAGGAATCCCCGGGCAGTAGGGTGTGGCCCAATGGCACGTGACGGGTCGGGTCATGCGCCCCCTATAACCTATTATAGCCCTCTTGAGGCTAGGTGGGGCGGGTCTGCCAGCACCATCTTTGCTATTGATATGCTGAATCGCTGCCACGTGGAAGAGGCCCGGTACTCTAGAGCAGGCCTCTGTTAGTTCAACGGACCCTTTCATGGCACCGAGTAGAGGGCCCCGCAGCAAATGACATTATTTTGTTCTTCTTTATTGCTGAGTAGAATTCCATTGTATTAACATTGATCATTTTAGTATTTTGTTCCTAAAAATAAAAATAATTGAATAATTTTGTATGAGCATATAATAAAAATATAGTTTGCTCCCATCATTTTTCAGAGTGATATGAGGCCTTGCCAAACATTAAAAATCTATAAATTCCAGAGTGTTTTCTCCCTTAAAAGTATAGCTACATGGTAAATGCTTTGACCCGCCAAAGCATTTATGACATACTCAAAGAGACACACATACACTAATACATACATTTGGTTTTTTACTTACATAGCTATCATCTGGTAAAGCAAGAGGGAAAATTCATATGAGGATATTAAGTTGCCATTCCTCAACTTTAAACTCACCTTTCTACATTTTGCTTTGATGCTACTTCTTTATTGGAAGTGCAAACCCAGTGTCTCCTTTACCAGCTAGCTGATTTAAGTTCTATCAATAGGGTATATGAGATGAGAGAGAGAGAAAGAGAGATAGAGATAGCAAGAGAGAGAGGAGAGAGAGAGAGAGAGAGGGAGAGAGAGGAGAAAGAGAGGAAGAGAGAGAGAGAAAGAGAGAGAGAAGAGAGAGAACCTGGAAGAAGGTTAAAGATGATGGACTTGACTCCTTTCCTTTTGTTTCCTGTTATTAGCATAACCCCTTTGATACCATTTGGAGCGATGCCATGGATTCTTGTTCTTAGCTAGTTTAGAAAAAGTTAGCCAGAACTACTGTTTCAAGCTTGAACAAAGTTTTATTATTAGAGAGAGAAACGGGGGACAGAGTAATCAAAGCACTACACCAGAGGTAATGCAGTGGAGTGCCTTGAAAGTAAGGCACCGATGCCTTTGAACATATACAATTTGTATAAGAATCAATTATCTCTTGCTTTTTATCCTGCTTAAACAATAATCTTCTTTTCCTACTAAAAGCAGGTGCAATTCTGTCAGTTATCTCTGTTATGTCAGTCCTTCTTGTTAGCCTTCTTCGTTCATCCCTACAGGGGCTGACATCACTGTGTCCTTGGTGAGTTCTCAGCATCTCCTTATCTCTATCTGCTGGAAGTTACTTATTATGTTAAAAACTTGTTTTATAATAAAGGAAAGAAAATAAACAGGAATATAGTCTTTTAAAATATGGAAGATTTGGGACTATAACTATTTTGTGTTATTAGTAATTAATATTGGGTTAATATAGCTTGCTTTCTCATCTTTTAATGTTAGTCTTAGCTGTTGTGAAAGTCTATAATTCTTTTCTAATTGCATATGTCTGTGCCTGTAACATTCAATGTTTAGCTGGACTAACAGCCAACTTTTAGCTGACCAAGGTCAACCTTGGCTGCAGCTCTCGGCTGACAACTTAGAGACAGAGAAAAGGATTTTATTGTTCTGCCTGAGTATGAGAGCTTGTTCTCATTATTAGCAATTGATACCTATTAGCAATTAATGCAGACCCAATCCCCATCACCCTTTGATGGTTCTTGCTTCTGGCAAAGACAGCTGGTTCCAGTGGCAGTATTAGTTTGCAGTTTTTCTCCTACCTCTAGTAATAGCTGCTGCATCCCACACCCACAGAGACAAAAACATCCTAAGAAACAGACCCCTTTCCTCAGAGGTCCCAGTCCCAGCTTCAGGACTCAGAGGAGTTTTGAGTCATTGTCTTAGTTCCCGAGTCAGCAACAGCAGAAGGGAAACACTGCTCCTCAGAGAGCTGGGTCTCAAAGCCCCTTCTCCAAACTTCTATCTGCCCCAGCTACTTTCTTTGTTTTCACCACTCTAGTGATGTGTAGCTGAGTCCTGTTTTTTATCATTTCTATAAAAAGTTAGAATTTCTTTTCCTCATTTTTCTTTTTTGGAATGTGTTTAAGCAAACAATTATACTAACATTTTCTCTGCCATAATAGTTTGGTAATGTGCCCTAAATGTAATTTTTCTCAGCCTTGCTTCCTATCCTAATATTAGGCTCCCTGAGCCGGGCGTGGTGGCGCACACTTGTAATGCCGGTACTTTGGGAGGTGGAGACCGGAGGATCCGGGTTGGCGGCCAGCCTCAGCTCTCTCTCTCTCTCGCTCTCTCTCTCTCTCTCTACTTAGTGAGGCCCTCCGCAACTTCGCCAGACCCGGTTTCAAAATAAAGTATAAAAAAATAGGGCTGGGGGTGTAGCGCGGAGGTAGAACGCCCCTGGGTTCAATCCCCAGTACCGAAAAAAAAATATTAGGCTCCCTGACTGCTGACTCACCTCCTGACCTTCTGCCTACATAGCTATGCTAATGACCAAGAAAAAGCCCATGAACCTGGTTCCTGCCTGCATGCTCAGCCCATGCCCCTAATTCTACCCCCTTCCTCCTAAATAAGGAATAAATTGTTGTGATTGGCTAATTTTAAACAATAACCCTCATAATCTGCTTCTGTAACTAGCTCGCTTACTATATAAGATGTATTGTAATAGTGTGGGGCTACGGTTCTCTGTCTTTTTTGGAGAATGGTGGCCACCATGGCCAATAAAGCCTCTCGCCTTAACTGAGCCTGGTGGTCTCAGACCCTTTGTCCTACACTCGGGGTTTAACAATAGTTGTTCTACCTTCATGCTTTCTGTTTTCTGGAATGAACCTTTACAGATATAAAAATCAAAACCTGATAATGATTTAAGACCTATCATGTATCAGGCTTCATTAATACATCACTTTTTAAAAATTTCTCCAATGTTCATAGTTATTTCACTATTCATGCTTTCATTTCTTTCTCTTTTCTTGGTTGTTTTTGTTTGTTTGTTTGTACTAGTGATTAAACACAGGGGCATTCTACCTCTGAGCTATACCCCCAGCCATTTTGTTTTATTTTTTGAAACAGGGTCTCACTGTTTCCCAATCTGGCCTCGCAACTCCAACCCTCCTGACTCAGCCTCCCACGTACTGGAATTACAGGCCTATGCCACCACTAGTGTGTGTGTGTGTGTGTGTGTGTGTATGTGTGTGTGTGTGTGTGTGTGTGTGTGTGTTGTACTGGATTGGATCCAGGGGCACACTACTACTGAGCTACATCCCCAGCCCTATTTATTTATCTACTTATTTATTCTTTGAAAGAGGGGCTCCCTAAGTTGCTGCACACTGGTCTCAAACCTGTTATTCTAGTCTCAGCCTCCCAGGTACTGAGATTACAAGCATGCATCATTGCGCCTGGATTACTATTAAGAGTTGGAGGACTGCAGACCTTGAGTACATTCCTCTAGTCACTAATAATGTTTGGAAAAACCAGGAATGGGAAGATTGCAAGAAAAAATCAATTCCTTTACTACCTGCTATAAACCTGGAAGCCTTTGAAGGATTTTTTTTTTTTTTTGCAGTACTGGGGTTTGAACCAAGGGGCATTTTACTTCCGAGCTACACCCCCAGCCCTATTTTTTATTCTTTTATTTTGGAACAGGGTCTCACTAAGTTGTGTAGGGCCTCACTAGTTAGCTGAGGCTGGCCACGAACCCGGATCCTCCAGTCTCAGCCTCCCAAGTACTGGGATTACAAGCGTGCACCACCACACCCGGCTCTTTGAAGGATATTTAAGAAATGATAATGATAGCAATCTCTAAATGAGTATTTACTCTGAGATATGAACTCTTCTAGATGTCTATCACATAATTATTATTGGCTAATAAAGCATACTAACACCTTTCATCCTTAAAACAATCCTATCAGATAATAGTATCACCTATCTTTCCATAGGTTGTGGATGAGAAAAACAATACGCAGAGATTCAAACCAAATTGGCTCTCACATTGTGCTCTTAATCACAAGTATGTTCTTCCTCCATAGATAAAAATAAAACAAAAAAGTAGCACACATATAAATAAGAATAAGCTTTTCAAAGAGATAAAGATTAGGCTGTTAAATTCAATTTCTATTTAAACAGCTTCCTATTGTTTATCTCCTTCAATTTCTTTTTTCCCACTCCACTACTAGTCAAATATTCTTAATTCTATCCTCATGTTAAAGATCTTGAAGGTCTCGAGTTATTCCACATTTTTAGAAGTTAAGATCTTTAAAAACTAGATCCTAACTCAAATCTCCAAATTCATCTACTTGCTTTACAATAGGGACTATGGGAGATTTAGCACAAGCCTGGCCCTCAGTTTAGTACTTCATTGTTCCCTCTGTTTGGAATGCCTTTCTCCTCTCAGGACCATTATTTGTTTATACAACTACCAATCATAATAGTCCTGACTAAGAGGGTTTTCATGATATCCCATATTGTTTCATTCAACTCATGAATTCCTAAAATATCCATTGATTTTCCTGTGGAAGCTTATTATAGCTACATTATATTTTTACCTTTTACTCTCTAGGAAGGTTTCATGCCATTTTAAACTAGATTATGAACTCCATAAAGCCAAAAGTCATGTCATAATTTTCTTTGCATTCTCATAATTATAACAGTGTTTTGCACATGAGAATTTACAAATAAATATCTATTATTAAAGATATGACAAGACTCATAACAAACATCTCAACCAATCTACTCTGCTAGGAGTTTAAATTTAGGGGGGAAGGAAAAGCAAGGCTTGAAATGAAAAATAGAGAAATAATTCATCTCATACACTTCTAAGAATATTATAAAATATTTTAGTCTATACCCAAAAGAAAATTTATAGTATATTTTCTTTTAAATTTTAAAAATCCAGGAGATTGGAAGTCCTTGTATGTGAATGGATGATTACATTAAGAACTTCTAAAGCACAACAAATACATGAGACCTTGGTCCAAGAAATATTACAAGGCCAACAGCCATTTGCAGCACACTATGATTTTTAAGATGACAGATTCAACATTCAAAATCTTAAATTCACATCTTAGGTCAACCACAGGCTAATTGCAGTTGTAAGCAATTTATCTGATTCAGTTGGGGTGCTGTGCCACACAGACCATATCAACTGTGAGGATTATTGCAAATAATGCAAAAGAACTACAACATGAAGTGGAAGACATAATTACTACTGTCTGTGGACCTCAAAGTTATTAGCAATGATGAATATGACAAAACTCCATATTCAAAAGAGAACTGCTCAGTACTGCTAAATAATTAAGTTGTTCTATCCCCTTCCCTCTCTTACATTTTATTTAACACAGAACTGATGGGGTTTAGTTCAGTGGTAGAGCTTGTGCTCAGCATGCACAAGGCCCTGGTTCAATTCCTAGAACCAAAAACAGACACAAAAATGAAACAAGTAAAAAAGGAATTAAAAATGTATTAGCATGGACACTTCTGGAGGAAATGTGTAAGCATGAAGAGTACTGTGGCATTTCCCCTGCTATCACCATTGAATAAGGGAAACAGGGACTCTCCCACTTTTTGCCAAATATCAGGGTGCCCAAGAGATGTCCTCGGAAATAATTAAGAAACCTCCTTTCTACTCCCCAGGTGCATTTGATGACCTGCAGAAAATTCTAGACCACTCTGTGCTAATATCCAGTAGGTTGTGATAGAACCCTTAGAAAAGTTAAATAAACCTCTGGATTTTACAAAGATTGAAATGAAGGCTGTCTCTTAAGTGGAAAAGTCTGGATGCAGGAGAAAACCTAGGCACACGAGCAATAGCAAGACAAAGGAGCGAGGGAACAGTAGCTGCAGAATCATGTGCAAGTCCACCTCAATCTTTTCTCTATGCCAAACAGTCCTACAGCATGGAAGCACCTCCTGAGGTCCCTGAAATAAAAAACAGTACTGTTCTCCCCAAATGCACCAGCGTCAGGATGCTTGCCATGAAGCAGAACATTTGACCAAATGAAAAGCATGATTATAACAACCTAAGTCATCTTCCTGGCCCAAACCTAGTGGTGAAGAATGGTTGGGGGAAAATGTGCAGTGAGGAGACTGAGCATAGGGAGGCAGAGAAAAGGAAGGCCAAAGACCACATGCCTCCTTCCCTAAGTTTCTAAGGTGAGGGATGATCAATAACCTGGTCTTTTTAATAGCTAAAAAGGATAGATGTATTGCAGTTTCAAGTGATTGGAAAGTTATGGTATTTGTCAGAGATGTTTGCATAGGGTCAGAAAGAGAAATACAAAAGAGTAGGCTGGAGGGCAAAAAGTAAAATAAGAAAGCTGCTTTCTGACCTTACTGCTTTACTGTTTTTAAAGCAGCCTATTAAATAAACCCAGAATAAACCTTATGCACTATTATGTATAAAAAAGACAGATATACTTTTAGATATATATTGATTCTGATTAATGGTTATGTTTATAACACTACTTACTCTCAGTCATTTTTATCTAATAAAATGTTGCTGTAGAACCAAGGAACAAGCAAACAGAAAAAGACCAAGTGAGTAGAGGGAATTTCCCATTACAAAATGCAGGAATGGGTTGCAAGGATTATGAAAAAAAATTAATAAATGTGTTCAATCTTTATTCCCTACCCCCAAAAAAGATAAGAAAATCGCATAGACTGGATAAGAGCACTTAATAAGTTTGGGCACAGTAGCAAAGTGAGGGACCCTCACATTTTCAACTGAATTCTACAAAGGCAGTGATTTCAGCACAGGGGAAACCGAAGAAGGAGAAGAAGGAGGAAAAAGAGAATGAGAAGAAACTCTCATATCTAGATAAGGCAAATGTAAACCCTCCCTAGAGATAACATCTATAAATTGAGTCATCAGATTTCTAAACAAGAAGTTCAAGCAAAAATGAGTTCACAGTCAAATATCTTCAAGTTATGCGTAATTTACGTTCATTGCTGAAATGTACCTTGCCTGTATGATAAATTGTCCTCAGAATGGCCAGAAGATGATGATTTATCAGTCTACCTGAAACTGGTCCTGCCCTGATCATGTGCCAATATATAAAAATATATAATATATAGGTATTTTTCTTATTTGGTACCAGGAGCATTCTACCACCAAGCCTTACCCCCAGACTTTTTTTATTTTTTGTTTTGACAGGGTCTCACTAGGTTGCTGAGAGCCTCACTACATTGCTAAGGCTGGCCTCAAACCTTCAATCCTCCTGTCTCAGCCTCCCAAGTACTGGAATTACAGGTGTGCACCACCATGCTCAGCTTATAATATATATTTGTAGATATCCTTAAGTGGGTTAACTAAGTTGTTTTATGTTTCTAGTTGACTAAAATTCTGTTTAAAATATATCATAAATAGTACTGAATTTTAAGAAATAATCTTCCAGCATCAATGATATTTTTTGTTTGTTTGTCTTTTTTATTTTTTTGTACTGGGAATTGAACCCAGGGGCATTCTACTTTCAAGATACATCCCCAGTTAGCCCTATTTATTTGATTTTTTAATCTAATTTGTTAATGTGGAATGTTACATTGAGTCATGTTGTATTCTCTGAATAAAACCATTTTGGTCATGATATTTCATAATAAAAATATTTTAGGGAACATTTTTAGAAAAAATAAAATTTTGATCATGAATGTTATAATTATTTGAAATTCTTTTATTTCTACATATTAAATTTAACCTATTTTCATAGCAACTACTACCTGTTTTCAAAATCACTTATGAAAAAATCACATTGCCTACAAAAACAGATGTCAGATAACTCAGTAAATAAATTAAAAAAACATATAAACACTTTAAAACACTCGTTTTAGGTGAAAGCAATGCAAAATAAGTGGTGTATAAAATATTTATACATGATAATTAAAATAAAAAAATAAGTATTGAGTTAGGAAAATATACCAGAGCAAAATTTTAAAAAGTATATCTAACAAATATTTAAAGAATCTTCAATAAACTGTGTGATCTCTGTTCAGGAACCTTCCTAAAACCAGCATATATGTATGTGTATTCAGACACACACTAACACACAAACACACACATTTGCAATGTTTGTTCCCTAAATGAAGATCATTTTGTAGTTTCCAGTGTAGCAGTTACAGGACCGGCTGCAAGGGGCTTATAGCAAGGCCTTCAAAACCAAGAATTAGTCTTGCTTATTCCTAAACTGAAGCCACTCAGGAATAAATCCCCTTATGTTTACTTACCTTCCTTGCCTCTTTTGATGCTTTCCTTGATTCCTACCACTCTGAGATTGTGTTTTCCAATAACATATGACCAATTGTGCCTTCTTAGACTCACATTGTTTTCTAGAACACAAAGACAATACTATGACAAAATAAAAATTGCATATTAAAATATATTAATAAAGTCTGCTATATTCATAAATCATTCAGAAGGAAAAATCTATTAAAAAAAAAAACTCTCAGCAAATGCCAAAGACAAATTCAATAGATGTCAATTCACATTTTTAAACAATGAATTATGTAATCAAAAACTTTATCAAGAAAGCCTTATTTACATAAAATGAACGAAAAAATCATTTTCTTCTTCATTCCAAATCAATGGCCAACACAATTTCAAAACTGGGCCACATTAAATCATTCTCATTAAAATTAGAGTCAATAGTGATCCCAGAGTATAAGCATGTAAAACCATGCAATATTATTATGTGCATACTAGCTAATGTAATCATAAGGGATGCCCAAATGGGTTACTCAGAAAAGATCACATAATTCCCACTGTACAATATTTACCAAAAGAACTAAATGTGTAGTATTATTTTATCTAGCAAAAATTCTGTGTTTATCATTTGGATATAAATGGACTTGTTGCTGAAGATGGGTGGATCCATTGATTTTACACACCTTATAAGCAGATGTTATGAGAATCTCGTTCATGATTGCATATTCAACACCCAGCCCAGCACAGAGCCTTCCACAATGGTTGACATTAAGGATTCCACACTTTAGGCCAGGCAGTCCTCCAAGCAGTTTACAGAAATCAGTATACTTAATTCTTACAACAACTTTAATGATAGATGACCAATGAGGCTGATCACATAACTTGTGTAAGGTCAAACAGACAGTCAGTGATAAGAAGGGTACTGAAACCCAGATGTTCTGATTCTATAATTACTATTGACCATAAATTGTCAATGCCTTTCAAATGTAGAAATTGCAGTTGCTATAAAAATATGTTTGGCTGTTGCATGGGGAATTGATAAAAAAAATGTGTGAACAAATAATTGGAATGCTATGCTAATTGTTATGAACTTCTAATAATAAAACTACAAAATGCTAATATAGTAAGTGCCAATGAATAGTGTGATAAAATAAAAATTGGTACACTCATCTAAAGGAATCTATGAAATCATTAAGAACAATGATAAACATGAGTGTATATAGTTATGAAAAGATATGATACCTGTGAAAAGCAAGTATAGAGGGTGATATGCAGAATAATGACCCCCAAAGACATTTATGCCCTAATCTTCAGGATCTGTAAATATATTTCATGGAAATGGAAAATTAAGGCTACAGATAACATTTAGGCTGCTAATCAGCTGGTCTTGAGATAGGGAAACTGTACTGGATCATCTGAGTGGACTGAATGCAATTACAACATTCTTAAAAATGAAAGAGCTGGGCAGGAGAGTCAGTGTCATAGTCAGAGAAAGATTGTAAGCCACTTCACTGCTGGCTCTAAGGATGGAATGGAATCACAAGCCAAGGAATATGGTCAGCCTGCATAAGCTGGAAGACTTCTGTTTTTCTTTTCTAATTTTAAAAATTGATAGATTGTTATCTTATGGCCCTGTGACATGAACAAAGTTAAAAAAATATTAATTGAATTGAATTTCAATGCCAGCTTCAATTATGTCTAATTTGGGAGCAATCTTAAGAAAAATTCTAAGTAACAAATCTCTTCACTTAAAAATATTAATGGTTTATGTTTACTGTTGAAATCATTCAGCTTTCAAGTGGATTTCTTAAAAGCACAGTCACATTAGCACAAGCCACCTGAATATTTGTCTCTTCCTCTCTAGTGCTCAAAATCAAATAGAAAATTCTGGAAGAGATTTATCTCAAAATGTTCTCATTCATTTCCTATGAAAAAATGCAAAACCCTGATAATTTAATTCATTAGAATATTATTTTCATCTTTCAAAATCAAGGTGAAATGCCACTTATTTTATGAAGCCTTTCTCTGCTTTCCTAAGGCAGTTAATTGATCCCTGTCTCTGCTTTTACAAAATAGTACTGTGTTTGACGTCCATAATGGAAATGTCATGTTGAATTGTGCTTAGCAATTTATGCCTAACTCCCTCCATTAACTGTAAACTGTTTATACTATAGACCATTCTGGATTTATCTGTGTATTCAATATCTAGCTCACATCATCTTTGCTATAAAATCCATTTGATCAGGTGCTATGAATTTTAAATAATTGAGTGAGCCTTATTGAATCCATTAACAATAGAAACCAAGCATTTTTGGTTATATGTAAAAAAATTATAGAATGTAAAGGAACAGCCATTGCAAGCAGTTTAAAAGCTTCTTTTGTTTTACCTTATGCCTTTCTTTTTAAAAGAATATTATTTTAATTATTTAATATATAGTATCTTAGTTCCTTTCCTTTGATTAAAATACCCTTTCCCCACTAACAATTTTATTTGAGAATTTAAAAAATAAAAATTTTGGTACTGGTTTTTTAAGAGACTATTTAAAATTAACCAGTTTAACAAATTAACTTTAGATCATTAAAATATTTTGACACAATTAGAAGTGTCAAGATGGTAGAAACAAATGCTATCAGGCCTTTGAAGAAATGTTACATTCCTTTGGCTCTTTTTTACTTGTAACTTGATAGAAGCAGCATTTCATGCTCAACCAATGATTTAAAAAATTCTGAAAGCTGTAATAATGACTGCACTCCACCACCCTGTGTTATTTAAGTCTGCTAATTGCTTTATTTTGAATCCCTGTGGCTTGGTTAATTGAGGTGATCAAAGTTCTTTGAAAACCTTCTCATTCTTGTCCAACTTGGCTTTTCATGAGTCACTTTGAAGTAACTTGGGTGCCACTGTGAAATCTCAACAAACAGAGTCATGGTTCACCAGGTGTCTCTGCATTTGGAGGATTAGGAAATTCCAAGGTGAAGGGGCTAAATCTTATTTGGATGCCTCTCAGGAGAATCCTGAACTCAGAGTTGATAAAGCAGCTTAATATTACACAAAACTAAACTTTTGCAACTAAATCCACAATTATTCTGAATTCCATTGTGTAAAATGGATAGCCAATTCTAGCACACTTATATTCTAGAATATCTGGGAAATCAGGAAAGAAAAATAAATAAACCTCATAGAAAGGCTGATTTGAAAAATTTTAAATTACAAGTTGAAGTACAAGGTTATTTGTACTTTGACCGAACATATTTGTTATGGTTAGGTATAGAATGTTCCCTGAAGAACTCATGTATTAATGTTCAGGGTCGATATAACTAAATCATGAGGTTTGTAATCTCATCAGTGTGTGAACCAATTGGACTTACTGAGCAGAAACCTAGACAGGTGGGGGTGTGCCTGGAGAAGGTGGGTCTCTAGGGGTGTGACCTTAGGGACTGTGTTTATGTCTTTGAATTCCATGGTTTGCTTGCTTTCTTCCTTCCAGCCTCCATGATGTGAGAGCAGAGCCCTTGCTCTCCCTCTCTCTGCTTCCACTGCCGTGCCCTGAGCTCTGAAGATATAACCTGGCCTGACATGGACCGAAACTCCATGGTCTCCAAAAACTGTGAGTGAGTAAATCTTCTTTAAGTTGTGTGATCAGTTGTCTTGGATCATAGTAGTGAGAATGTTGATGGAGACAATATTTTCTTGTCACATTTGCCATTTTCTAAAAAACTACATGGAGGTGCAGAGTAATATTAATTTCAGGATGGCCATAGTTGGAAAATAGGAGCTAAGTTGATAATAAGGAAATTTCCAGATGGGGTTGAATTATGGTTCAGCCCAGAACACAGGTTTGTGACATTTTTTGCTCAAAATAACATGATAAATTCTAATAGTAAATACTGACATGTTAATGATAATTCGCTCATGCGAAAATCATTTCACAATATTTTCAAAAGGGCCCCTTTAAATATCAAAACATATTGGTAGACATACAAATGATAATAGTCACTAAAATTGAGAAATATATTGATCCTTTATGAAAAAATTATGAGGAAACTGTTCAGTCAACAATCATTGTAAAATGTTTTGGTACAAATTACACCAATATCTATATACATGTGAAATATAGTATATATTTAAGCAAAGCTTATTATTAAAACCTAAATATTAATAGACCACTTCCTACATATCTGTGACTTTCCAGAATTATTCTGCCTATCATTTGGTATCCAAAGTTGTGACAAAAACAGTTGAATTAGTTTCTACCCAAAATTTTGAAAACAATTATTTCCAGAACTTATGTAATTCAATTAACATCTGTGTGATAAACTTTGCTCTCTAGGCTTTATTATATTCTGTACCAAATTAAGGGACTGAATAACATTACTTTCATGATCTCTTCTAGCATTTTTAAAAAGTATGATTTTTCTTGTTATTATGGCAGTTATGACATGTAGATTGAAGAATTCAGTATTAATTCATTCTTGGACCAAATCCTGTCTAGAGAAAAACATATTTTGTTTTAATTATTTGTATATTTTAGGTGGAAATATTGTCTGACTTGAGGTATCAAGATCATTACTTTAATATGCTACTTTAATCACCTAATTTTGTTTTCAGAAAGCCAGTGTTTTTTTAGCATTTATCCTAAAAACATAAAGATAACCCAGTAGCACAGTACAAGGTATTTTCTTTTCATTACCATGTTCTGTGTTCTGTATGTCTAAAATATACCATATCCTTCAATTCTACCAAAAGTGTCAGTTGTTGGAACTTAGACATGGATACTAGGCAAATTTTAAAAGGTTGAAGTATTTTATTTTTCTTCCTTTTGCACTTCAGAAATATCAACCATGGTATTTTACTTCAGATGGTAATGAATGGTAGACTACCTCTGAGCTCTTGATGACAGAAAATATAACTTTAATTTATTATTGCAACTCAGTACTGATTTTTAAAAGTTTCTTTAAAACATACTGTATCAATGCCAATTGTGTCTTTTACACAATGCTAAATTTTAGGAAAATATTATTACAGTTAATGCTCAAGGATACTTAAGTACCATAAAGAAATACCAATTCTTGAACCGATTACACGTGGTGGCACACACGTGTAATTCCAAGATGACATAGGAAGATCGCAGGTTCAAAGTCAGCCTCAGCAACTTACTGAGACCCTTAGCAACTTAGCAAGGCCCTGTTCCAAATAAAAAATAAAATAGGGCTGGGGTATAGCTCGGAGGTAGAATATTCCTGGGTTCAATCCTCAGCACCAAAAAAAAAAAAAGAAAAAGAAGAAATACAAATTCTTAATAATAATATTGGGTGCTTTAGCCAAAAAAAAGACACTAAAATGAGTCAGGGAGCTTAAGTTATATTCCCAGCTCTAATAGGAATTGACAAAACTACCTTAATTTTTAGTATCTGACTTATCCTGTATATGCAAAAGGAGGGGGCTTGGCCATATCATCTCTAATTCAGTCTAGTAATTGAAGGAGAAGGAAGGAAGGAAGGAAGGAAGGAAGGAAGGAAGGAAGGAAGGACTGATAAAATCATTGTTCCTGGTGCTAAGTGTTAGGAATTAGCTATACCAGCAGAATCACTGGTTTCTTCCACTTCTCCTTGCATGCATGCAACGCCAAATCAGCCCTCTAGTTTTGTTTCCTTTGAACAAAGAACATAGGGTGAAAATTCCATTCTTGTTAAAGAAATGTTCTTCCCCTTTCTCCTTTGCTCTTCTTTGGTCTGTTGGTTTATTTCAATCCTCTAGTCACAGCTTCCCTTCTCTATTTCTTCCAAAATAAATAGAAAGAGAAATCCTAAACACATGTTCTTAAGTTCTCTCTTCTCCCAACATAAAAGAGGATTTGAAGGAACAGGCTGTGTTTGGTGAATGGTGAGTAGTTCTGCTCATCAATATGCACACTCATGTGTCTCTTTAGCTCTTTGCACACTAAATACTGCTCATCACATGAGCACTAAGTGAGCTCAGGAAAACCTATTGTGGGAGGCAGCATCAATCCTCTGACTTCCAGCTCCCTCCTCTGGTACAGTGAGCCACATTTGGCTGTCACCTTTGAGAGAATCAGGTTTCATTGGCTAAAATTGTTCTTGGCTTTAGATCTTACAAAATTGCCTTATGGGGGGAAAATGGTTTGATCATGTTTCTCTTTCATGCAGTATCTATGATTTTTATAAAGGGAGCCATATATATATATATATATATATATATATATATATATCTGTATAGATATTTGAAAGTTATATATTACTTAAAAATTAAGGAAATATACCAGGCATGGTGCCGCATGCCTGTAATCCCAGGATTTGGAAGGCTGAGACTGGAGGATCACAGGTTCAAGGACAATCTCAGCAACATAATGAGACTCTCAGCAACCTAGTGAGACTCTGTTTCCAAACAAAAAATAAGAAGGACTGGGGTGTAGTTCAGAGGTAGAATGCCCCTGGGTTCAATTACCAGTACCAAAAATAAATTAATTAATTAACAAATTAATTAATAGAAAATATGGCAAAGCCTTCATAGCAAATCCATTAACAGTAGCAGCCCCCGACCCCTCAGAATCTACATACTGATGGAACACTGAACCAATTTTAAATACCCAGAAGAAGAAAAGAAGACAAGAGAGCCTTAGGAATCTCATTATTTATTCCAGGTAAGAGAGAAAAGCAACATAATTTTGATTGGAGGGGACCCTTCCCATCTGAAAAAGTTAAGTATTTCAAAATACTTGACTGAAGTATTTGTCCGAAGCTCCCTCCTGGCAGAACATTGCTTAATGTAAAGTGCTGAATCATGAATGATGATACTAGAGTGTGATATTGACTCATATTTTGAAAAGAAAGAGGGGCAGGAAGGAGAGGAAAGGGGACTTGGGAGCCTGAGCCAGAGCAACTGAGAAGCTGGCAGCCTTGACAAATAGGAATTCTATTTCCAGAATCCTCATGCAAAGCACAAGTTAGGAAAGTGGGATTTTACTCACCAGGATGAATATGCAGAGTGTAAGAAAAGCAGTAACTTTATTGAAAGCCATTGCTATGGATGAAAGCCTCTAATCCAGCTCTCATATTTTTTCACTGAGATTCATTGAAAACCTATTCAACAGAAACTGTTAACATTTATGTAGCCAGAAAAGTAAAAACAGGGGCATCATACCCTTTGTTCTAAAATAGTTCTTTTCCTTAAATCTACCTAAGCCTAAAATAAACACACCAAGAAGAATGGAACCAAAGATGCTGTGGTCTAGCCACCTTTGGCCTACTTCCTAAATGAATTAAGCTTACTCCATTTGTATTAATTTGCTCACACATGTGTTAAATTCATCTTCATTTTCCCTTACTTTGTGCAGAGAATTGTTTAGTGTGTAACAATAAATAAGGCATATGCCTGTCTTCCATGAGTTTACATTCCAACAAGTAGAGTAGCAAAATAAATAAGTAGTAAATAAAAAATAAGATACATGCATTAATTGGTCAGTGTTCAGTGCAGTTAAGAAAAACACTCTGGGTGGTTTAAACAGAAGACATTTTAAATGCAGATTGAATAGAGAAATGTATACAAAATGGGTGAACAGACCAAAGAAATGAAAGTGAAGGGTCTATCCCTGGGGCTTTCATGTTTAAAAGGCATCCAGTGCTGCTCAACTGCATTCTGGAAGCTGGTGGTCATGCTTCTGAAACCCATGAAATTAGAGAGTATACACGGAAATACAAAGTTCAGTCCTTTTTTTCAGATTTATAAGTTTATTCTCTAATACCTATGTATAGTGAATGAGATTCAGAATGACTGAAAAGTATTTGAGAATGAGTACAAAACTTAATATAGAAATCAACATAATGTGTAAGGTTGACATGACTGTGTACCACTTCATCATATGTAAATGTCCCTGTCCAGGCATTCCTCTTGCCTATACTTGTTTTTTAAGTACATTTTTATTGGTGCATTATAATTATACATCCTAATGAGGCTCAGCATGATAGAAATATACATACACACAACACTTGGTGTGCTTACCTCCAGATCTCACCCTGCTGCCTCTTCTTCCCCATATATAGTATTGAAATTAGTATTGATAACTTCATATATGAACACAGTATTATTTGAACTATTTCCTTCATCAGGTCTCCCCTTTTACCTCCCCATACCTCCCCAAATCCTCATCCACTATTCTATTAGTATCTAATGGTATTCTGGAAATCCCATCTTTATGACTTTGCTTGTCAGCAAGAGCATCAAGAAGGTAGCTCATATCTTATTTTTCCTTTCAAAATATTCCTTAAAACTGAATTGCAATCCAGAATCCCAGTGTAAAAGGAAGTGTAATTTTTAGCTCACCAGTGTCTATGGAATAGGAAGGCAGTCCAGAGGGAGTTAGAGTGGAGCCAAGTAGACCCCACAGAATCCATCACACTGCAGATCGAAATCATGACATATAAAGGCAACATAAGTGATGTGGTGGAGAATAAAATGTCAGTGCCAGCACCTTTCTCTGTTGGCCAGAAAGGTCTCGGTGAGAAGCTGAGACTTGATCAGAGGTCTGAAGATGGGAACTAATGTTAGCCACTTGAAGGGCTAGAGAAGGGGTGGCAAAGTAAGGAGCAAGTGCAAAGACACTTTGATGACAAGGGATGTGGTATATCTGAGGAAGATAAGAAGTTAAGGGTGGTTCAAGCACAGTGGAGTGGGAGACTGAAGAATGGAAGTATAAAACAAAGAGAGGAAGCCAGGGAGAGTGAAAACCATGCTGCACCTCACAAGTCACAGTAACAGAATAAGTGATGACTGAAAAGGTTCAAGCAGGATAACTCTATGAACCGCTTTACTTTCTATATGTACACGAGACTATAAGTGCTGTATAGGTTGTGGATTGAAATGATTCAATGATGGAATCTAGAAAACAAGTGAAGGGCTCTTGTTATTGTCTCTTAGGGCTTAGACTCATAGGCATTGAAGGTCAGTTGAAGGAAAACAATGGAATTTGGGGAATCCCATAGAGTGGACCTGACAGATCACCATGGTAGTTGCATGAGGTGAAGCAGATGTGTTGAAAAGAGAAGGATGGCTGCAAAAATGCACTCCACTTCCAAGTCTTTTCCACACCGTTGCTCAGATCTTTAGACTTTGTCACCCCCCCACACACACACACATGCACCACCACCACCGCACCTCTTGAACCTGACACTTATCTCCTTATTTCTGACTTCCATTCTCCTTCAAGATTATACTTATACTTGCCCTTTGGATTTAGACTGCTTCTAACACATGACAATAACAACCTAGTTCAATCCAGTTTTATCTACTGCTCATCTGTGTTCATATGAAAAATGTGTGAACTTATTGGCCCAATATAATTTGCATTATAAAAATGATAACTTTGGGGAAGACCTGGTAATTGTGTATCTTCAAAGATTCTTCTAACTTTCCCAATTCTTGAACAGCATTAATTTCAAAAATAAGTAAAATAATTCCTACAACATTTATTTAGAAAATTCTTTGTTCCATATGATACATGACTAAACATCTGGACCTGGTGGCACAAACCTATGATCCCAGTACTTGGGAGGCTGAGACAGGAGAATCAAGGTTCAAGCCATCCTCAGCAACTTAGTGAGATCCTGTTTCAAAGTAAAAAATAAAATAGGGCTGGAAGTATACCTCAGAGGTAAAACACCTCTGCCCCCCACACACACATAAAAGATATGTGACTAATAAATTTGTTACCTTAATCTTACTTAATCTAGGAGTGATAAATCATGAACTTTTGTCCTCCTTTTCTCAGACTTATAACAAAAATGTTTATGTTCACTCTGCCAAATGCTGCTTCTGGATTCTTTGGAAGGAAAGGACAATTGCATAGCTTGAAAATAGCAGAATTTGATAAATGTTTTGTTGAATCCTCAGTAAGCTATAGTTTTCTGGCCAGGCTGTGGCAAGACAACAACTTGAAGGAACAGTGACAGGAGACAAGAGGCTCTAGGTCACTGGAAATGCTCTAGGATGACAGAATGAATCACAAACACAAGCAACACTTGAGAAATGAAGGTGAAAGCAAAGTTGAGAAAAACAGATGTATTGTTGACCTGAGTTCATGGGAATCAAATCACTAATTTGCTTACCGTCATCTAGTTCTTTGAAATGGTCCCTGAGGAAGCCAGAAGTGGCAGTGAGTATTTAAACCAGATACTTGCAGATTTTAGTGAGGTGCAGTTTGAAGAACAAAAGCAATCCCTGTTGGAATGCAAAGAAGACAATGCTGCAATAACATTAGCATAATGGAAGGTCCCGGCTGACAGTATTCCTAGGTAGCAAACTGAAATATAGGGAAATAAGCACATTGGTTTTCTCTCTGTATCACTGCTTGATTGAAATGCATAGTCATGGATAACTCAGCAGACAGAGTGGGGGATCCTCTAGCACAGGGGCCTGGGATCTCAGACTGTCATTACAGTCTTACTTTTGTGAGGAGTTTGAGTTAACACTTAGTAGTCAACTACATAGTTCTCGATCCGTACACTCAAACCCATGTAAGTTTCAAGTAGCTAATTATATATACTCTTGGCCTAAAACTGTATTAAATGACTTGCTAAAAGCTGGAAGACAGCATGCCTGAATTTTTGTGACCTTGATCCTAGTCCTTTAAATTTCTGAGACTCAGCTTCCTGTTTTGTAAATATCATATATTTACAAATATTTATGTATAGGGGTCTAGTCCAATAGTGAAGAAAAATTAATTCTATAATGTATATGAAAGTTCCTATTACATTGCTAGTCCCTGCTACATGTAGGCACACAATAATTTTTATTCCTTTCTGCCTTATGATAAAATATAAGTTGGAGAGTTATAGAGAAGGAAAGAGACCAAATAATGTTATATGCATATATGAATATATCAATGTGAATCTCACTATCATGTACACTTACAATGTGCCAGTAAAAATTTTTTAAATATACACAATTGAAGTTAAGGAGCATAAGTTCCAGACTTAAAAACACCATCATATTAGAGATCAGATTATAGGTGAGTTATTTAAAGCACTTAGCCTCAGTATCCTTATAGGAAAATTGAAATGATTTTTACTTTTTAGCTATTATAACACAGCTATTTAACTACTAGATAAGCTGATTTATATAAAGCACTTAACATAGTACCTAAGTAAGCATTCAATACACTTTTGTTAGAGGAATATGCAAATAGATGAATGAATGATATATTTCAATTAGTATTCAAATACTCATATTTGAATCTGTTTGGTCAAGTCTGCTCAATAAAGGTATAGTATCACATTTGAGTCTCAGTTTCTCCATCTATAAAGTGCAGGACTTAGATTAGGTGACCATTTCTCAAGCACTCATGTTAAAGAACCAGAGAAATATTTTGTTAAAAATTAAGATCGCCTTCTTTGTTCATCTAAAGTTTTCTTCTTCTTTGTCGGGAGTCCCTTCTAAAGTCCCATTCTATCTAGCTTCCACATATTAGGGGGGACATCTGACTTTTCACTCTTAGTGACTTACTAATTTCAGTTAGCAAAATGTTCTCCAGTTCTCTCCATTTCCCTGCAAATTGAAACACACTATAGCACATGATGTATATACACAAACTTATAAGACTCAATCACTATGCGGAACATGAAAGGGAGGGAAGGGGAGGGAATAAGGTGAGATTTGAGGGAGGGCTAAATGAGCAATGTGTGCATGTATGACGCTGCTACCCTGATGTGTATCAAAATGTATCATTACAATTCACCAATAAATGAATATAAAAAAATTAAGATCGCTGAGCCCCATATCAAAGGAGTTTTATTTAGAAGGTCTGTGGTGAGATCCATGAATCTGTATTCTGAAAAAGCGTCATGGTTGATTATGGTACCGGTGAAAAGCAAATAAATGTTTTTAAAAAGTCTTGACTAGCCAGAAGTGGTGGTGCACATCTATAATCCCAGCTGAGACAGGAGGATCACAAGTTCAAGACCAGCCTCAGCAACTTAGCCAATTTAGTGAGACCTGTTTCAAAATAAAATAGGGCTGGGGGTGTAGCTAAGAGGTAGAATGCTCCTGGGTTCAATCCCCAGTGCCAAAAAAGTAAAATAAAAATAAAATAAAGAGTTTCGACTACTATCTCCCTGACTCTAAAATTCTCTAGTGCATTTTCATTTACAAAAATTATTTCAAAGCATCCTCCTATGAGATTACTTTCTCATTCCTAAAATAATCCTATTATCATATCTATGTATGCACAACTGCATGTCCTCATATATAGGCATGCAACACAAATGCCCTTGGCTGAACACTATCACAGAAATTCTACTCTGACATTGTCTATGTTAATGATTGAAATAATAGATTTTGGAAGATGTGAGAAGTAACTATGATGTAGGATGTAGGGCTACTATGTTGTAAAATTCCTGGAGGCATGATTCTCATTGGTTTTCTAGTTCAACTAGTTCAGATAAGAAACCTCTGATTCAAAGTGTCTGAGGTTTTGAAAGTCACAGAGAAAAACAGAATAAAAACAAAAAAATCGAGAGTCCTGGGATTACACTAAATCTCTAAAGAGCATGAGAGCAACCCAAGGTTTGAGAGCATATTACATTTATCTTTTTGTTTCCAGAACCAGCTCAGGTTTATGGTTGGAGTAAAAGCCTGTAACTTCAAGAACATTTCTCATTGCTTTTAAATATCCTCAAATTTCTTCTATGAAAAGTCAGACACCTGGTAATTTTAAATGGATGCCAAAGCACAGAGCTAACTGGGAGAAAACACCAATCACTTCACAAACAGAGCATGAAAAATTCCATCACCTTAATAGAAGATCTGCTTCACTCCTTGTTCATTTTTCTGTGGAGTCATTTTTTTAATAAATCTTGCCCCTCAGAAGAGCATATTCCATCAGCTGCTGAGGCTGGGTGATGGGGAACTCCATCTACTGTGAAGAGCAACTCAGTTTACAGGGCTTCGGGCTGGCCATTTCTCAGTCTTTCTTACTGGTGTGTTTGGGAATAGGGTCTTCCTTTTAAGTAGAAACAGAAGTATCAATATAGAATCAGGGGAAGCCAGTTTCCCACATGGTTTTGACCCTTGAACGAATAAGAGGGAATAGAAAACCGAGATGCTAAAATGTGTTTAAAGTGGTAGAACGAAAGGAAGGAGGATTAGGTTTTGTGGTCTAGTTCTTACAGCTGAGTGATGGGTAATCTTCAGCCTCTAATATAATTGGAGGCAAAGTTTCAACATGAATTCAGTTATAGGGGATGAATAAGTAGCACAAGCTCAAACCTGCAGATACCTATATTTAGACAATAAATGCATAGTGGTTATGAGAACAGGCCTCTTACAAATCAACTGCAAGTAATGTAATTGACCAGAATTCCCTGCTGCAACCTGTAAAACCCATTGCTGTGTTTGTGGCAAGGCCATATTTCCTGTGCTCCTCTCAGTCAATGACTGACCATGGGGGACATGCTAATGCAGGTCTGTCTTGGAGAAGCTCTGATGGGTGAATTTAGCTCAAGGACTCACCAGTGGCCTTGCCAAACTTTCTTTAGAACTGCACAGTAGTCTAATGTGCTTCCCTCCAAACCTTTTTCCTCCATTCCCATGTGGGTCAGATTTGTGGTCTGATTGCTCTCTCATCCCTTCCTAGATCCTCCTCCTGTTTGTCTCACAAGTTTTTCTCCATAATAAATTTCTCAATATTTAACACCATCTTGGTTACTGTCTATCAGAGAACTCAGGTTAACACAAAGTATTTCTTTATATTTTTAAATTAAACCCTTCAGCAATTTGTTAGAGTTGTAAATCTAAACAGCTGGAATGTCTATTATTTTAGTTGGGGAAGGGTCAAAGAAGTTAACTTTATTGTAAGCATTAGATCTTGTCTACTCTGTGCAAACAAGTCTTAAAATTGCCACAAGAGTAAACAAACTCAGGACCACAGCTTCTCAGAAGAGTACTGTGAAATTTAAGAGCAAATTAGTGCCGGGCATGGTGGCGCACGCTTGTAATCCCAGTACTTTGGGAGGCGGAGACTGGAGGATCCGGGTTCGCGGCCAGCCTTAGCTCACACATGCGCGCGCGCACGCGCGCGAATATATTCTCTCTCTCTCTCTCTGTCTCTCTCTCCCTGTCTCTCTCTCTCTCTCTCTCTCTCTCTACTTAAGTGAGGCCCTCTGCAACTTCGTGAGACCCGGTCTCAAAATAAAGTATAAAAAATAGGGCCGGGGGCGTAGCGCGGAGATAGAATGCCCTTGCGTTCAATCCCTGGTACCGCAAAAAAAAAAAAGAGCAAATTAGTGATAAGGTTTACTTTTGCTTAGTTTTATTTCTGCACACTTAAGCCCCCCCCCCATTACCTAGGGCAGAGTATCAAATCGATTTATTTCACTGGAGTCTTCATAACAATGATACTGTTTGTCTAGTGTTGTGTCACTGAATGTGAAACTAGCTAGTAAGCATCTTTTGACTGATTAGTGATGTTTGGAGACACTATTTTGGAGGGAGACAATAGTGATTTTCAAAAGCAGATTGAGCATTTGAATGTCTGGGGTCCTAAGTTTGGGATAAATATCATTTCTCTAATCTAGTGTTTTATTAACATTTGAATAAATAAAATAAAAAAAAATCTTTGACATGAAATACCAATCAGGACTTTAACCAAATAAGTGAAAACAAGATAATTATGATTAAAACTGGTAACAACCTTCTCTAAATCCCCTGTTTCAATGCCTGCCATACTTTCTCACCAACTTGGGGCCCACTGGATAGAACTGAAGACCAACATTCAAACTAGGCCTTACCATTCTTTCTTTAACACCAAGTTAAATGTCCCAACCTTTGTAAAAAGAAAATGTAGTTATGTGACATTATTGATTATGAAAGAGAATCTACCAATGTCATTTATCATGAAAATTACATACTGAACTTCTCTTAAGTTCATCTTTCATCATGATGAAGAATGTATATGGCTTGCAGAGGGGCCCTGTATGTAGAAAACCATTTGATACCACCTCTGTGTCTGACTTGACAGTGGTATTCACCTATGGCACATTTCCTTCAAGATCCACTGAATGAGAGCGTCCAAAAATATAGACAAGATATTCTGTCTCAAAACAAAGCAAAATGTAACCCAAGAATTGAGCACAATGTGTAGCTAAATTTCTGAACATTTTTCTCCAAAGGGGAATTAGATGAACCTAAGTGATCTGGTTTGAGGACTGACCTCATTTTCTATGTAAAATCCACAAAAAACTGGTAGGTTTTCATTCAAACTTGCAACATATTTTGTACTGTATGTGGGTTCTGAATCCAGTTTACTTTTTGTGTAAGAATTAGGGAATATCAAAATACCTATCTCCTGTACACTTGTTGAGAACATTTTCTTTGGAATAAGAAAGTTTCTCCATGTGTGGTGGTGCACGCCTGTAATCCCAGTACTTGGAAGCCTGAGACAGGAGGATCACAGGTTTGAATCCAGCCTCAGGAACCTAGTGAGACCCTGTTTCAAAAATGAAACATAAAAAAGGGCTATGGGTGTAGCTTGGAGGTAGAGTGCCTCTGGATTCATCCCTAGTTCCACAAAAAAAGAAAAGAAAAGAAATTTTAAATATGAACATTTGATAGGAAAATAAAGAAAAAAAAGAAAACCAGTACTAGAATAATAGTAGTTCCTTGTGCTCATAAACTAGAAAGTTTTTACAAAACAGCAAAAATTTTAAAGTGTCATTTAATTATTAAGTCACAAAGCCACATCAAACACCTTCATTTGATTATCTCATAACCCTTTCAACATATTTTACTTTCAACATAAAAGTAATATTACATATCAAATTGACCAATTTTTAATTCAAATAAAAATGATATATAAATATTTTCATATGATATGATCTCTACCCTCAAGTATAGTAAAACCCATGGTTTGGATGTTAATTACTATAAAGAGGAAAGAGAATATCCATGTTAAAGGACAATATATCAGACAGAAAAATAGGCAAACACTATCTGATCATTTATAACATATTACTATTTCTCAAATGGAAATTACATTTTAAAAAAATCTTCTTTGAAAATTTGTTAAAACATGAATAAGAAAAGTTGGGGCTGAGGATGTAGCTCACTGATAGAGCATGTGTTTAGCATGAGTGAATCCCTGGGTTTAATACTCAGCACCACCACAAAAAAAAAAAATAGATAAATAAAAAGAAAAAAAAGAAAAGAAAGAAAAAGGAAGAATTGTAAGAGGAATTATAAAATTTTACCCAGGGTTAACAGTGCATAGTTTCATACTTAATATCAGATATTATTCTTCTGCATGTTTTTTCAATCTCGACCTGAGATAGCAATAGTAAGATCCTAATGAGTCAACTCAGTCAGCTAACACCATGAGAGTAATGCAGAAAATCACTCACCATAACAAAATAGATAACCACACATGTGAACAAACTAATTACCCCAAAATGTAAGGAAAATAAAGCTTCTGTAAAAGTATTTGTCATCCAAATAGAGCAGAAATGAGAAAATATAGTGCATAGACAATTTAAATTAAATTTATTTCTTAAATATTTTCAGATACAATGAACTTTTATTTCTAAAATACCACATTTTGAGGTTCAGTAGCACTTTCTCTGCAAGGATGTGATGGGCAAATGCTCTCTTTATCTAATTAACTGTTTTGAAGGATAACTAAAAATATTGATTTTCCCAAATTAATGTGTTCATGCAAGCGTTTTAAAATATCATGTCATAATTATGCATTTAATAGACAATATACAAAGCTGTTCATTAATTGTAAATTCTACATTATTTTTCTATGGTAGTTTGAGAAACTCATTTTAACATGTAGGTTTTAAAATTATTTTAATTAGGACGCCACCCCAGCAGCCTCTGTGCCTACCTCAGGCTTCAGCATCACCTCAGCGGACTTTGCACCTGTCCCAGGCCTCTGCGCCACCTCAGCGGCCTCTGCACCAGATACAAGACCCTGGCGTCCCCGCGTGTCACCCCGGCAGCCTCTGCATCTGTCCCGGGCCTCAGATCCCCCCCACATCACCTTGGCGTACTCTGCGTCTGCCCCAGGCCTCGGCGTCACCCCGGCAGCATCTGCGTCACCTCAACAGCCTCTGCGCCAGGTACCAGACCCCGACGTCCCCGTGTGTCACCTTGGCAGCCTCTGCGCCTGCCCCGGGCCTCAGATCCCCGCCCCGTGTCACCTCAGCGAACTCTGTGCCGGCCCCAGGCCTCGGCTTTACCTCAGCGGCCTTTGCACCAGGTACCAGACCCCGGCATCCCCGCGCATCACCCCGGCAGCCTCTGCACCCGCCCTGGGCCTCTGATTTTCCCCGCCACATGATCTCAGCATACTCGGCGCCCGACCCAGGCCTCGGCTTTACCTCGGCGGCCTTTGCACCAGGTACCAGACCCCGGCATCCCCGCGCATCACCCCGGCAGCCTCTGTGCCCGCCCCGGGCCTCTGATTTTCCCCGCCACATGATCTCAGCATACTCGGCGCCCGACCCAGGCCTCGGCATCACCCCGACAGACTCTATGCCACCTCGGCGGCCTCTGCGCCAGGTACCAGACCCCAGCATCCCTGCGCATCACCTCGGCAGCCTCTGCACCTGCCCCAGGCCTCGAACCCCCCTCCTGTATCACCTCGGCGGACTCTGTGCCTGCCCCAGGCCTCGGCATCACCTCGGCGGCCTCTGCACCAGGTACCAGACCTCGGCGTCCCTGCACATCACCTTGGCAACCTCTGGGCCTGCCCCGGGCCTCGGCATCAACTCAGCAGCCTCTGTGCCTGCTCCAGGCCTCAGCATCACCTCGGCGGCCTCTGCGCCATGTACCAGCCCCCAGTGTCCCCGGGTGTCACCCCAGCAGCCTCTGCACCTGTCCCGGGCCTCAACATCACTTCAGCGACCTCTGTGCCTTGTACCAGACCTCAGTGTCCCCCCCGCGTCACCCCTGCGGTCTCTGCGCCTGCCTGGGCCTCAGCATCCCCCCGTGCATCACCAGGTCCTCCAGTCCAGCCTCAGACCCTGGTGAATTCCTGTGCGTCCCAGGTGGCCTTCCATGCCCTGCCTTGGTCTCCGGCACAGCCACTGGAGACTAAGAGTCTGCACCTCTCTCCCCCAGGCGGGAGCCTCTGTACCACGCTTCAGAGGCCAGACAGCCTTCAGTGCCGCCACCCAAGACCCGTGCGACTCTCTGGGTTGTCTCTGAGTCAGGACACGCCCCGGCGCTGACACCTGAGATCTAGGAGAACACGCTCCCCCCTGGGACCCATGCGCGATCCTCTGTGCCGCGCCACAGAGCCTGTGGCGCCTCTACTCAATACCTGGAGACCACACCTCCCATGGGCCCATATGAAATCCTCAGCACAGCACATCAGAGCCCGGGCACCCTCCAGCAACATTGCCCAACACCCGGAACAGGTGTGCATCCCTAGGGGCCCGGGCGATCCCCAGCACATGTGCCTCGGAAACAGAGCACCTTCCGGCACCATCACCGGTGCCTCAGTGCCTGCACCCAACACCATGCCTTGAACTGCTCCTCACATGACAAGACCAAAGCTCTGGACCCTGCATACCCCTCCACACACAATACCATGCCCCAGCCAACTGGACAAGCGGGATCCACTGCCTGCAGCATACTGACCTAATTGGAACTACAGGAGCCATCAAGAGGTCTCATACACAGAAAGGAAAAGGATGTGGATGCAACAGAATCACAAAATGGAAAACACCAAAAATGCAAGAATGAAGAACAGTGAGGAAACAAGAAACACCCACAATGAATCAACAAGTGAGATCACTGACTCTGACCTGCAGGAAATGCAAGACGGAGAATTCCGAATTTTGATCTTCAGAATGATGAAAGGCCTCAAAGTAATTGTAGAGGAGATGAAGGAGGAAGTTGAGGTTCTAAGGAAGAATCAGAAAGAAACTCTGAACGGAATGAAGGAATCAATAAATGAATTAAAGACTGCAATAGAAACCAATGCTAGTAGGCTCGACCACATGGAAAACAGGGTATCACTCCTGGAAGACAGTTCATTCAAAACTGAGAACACAGTCAATGATATACAGAAGATATTACAACAACACACCCTGGCTATTCAAGAAATACAAGACAAGGCAAGGCGTCCTAATATAAGGATAAAAGACATTGAAGATTTAGAAGCAAAGACCAAGGGTATAAGAAACCTCTTCAAAGAAATAATTTCAGAGAATTTTCCGAACATAGAGAAAGATTTGGACATACACATACAGGAAACATATAGAACACCGTTAAGACAGGACCAAAGAAGGACCTCCCCTTGCCACGCAATAATTAAAATGACTAACATACAGGCCAAAGAAAGAATCCTAAAAGCAGTAAGAACAAAAGAATGGGTGACATACAGGGTCAAAACAATAAAAATCACCCCAGACTTCTCAACTCAAGTCAGGAATGCCAGGAGGGATTGGTATGAAGTACTCCGGACCCTGGAACAAAACAACTTCCAACCAAGACTATGATAACCAGCAAAGCTATCATTTAAAATTGATGGAGAAATAAAAATGTTCCATGATAAACAAACATTTACAGAATTCATGAGGACCAAGCCAACACCAGAGAAAATCCTGAAAGAAATAAACCACAAAGAAGGAAAAACAAGCAATTTTCAGAACCACAGGAGAGGTGAACTCCACCAGCTAGGCAACTAAACAAGGAGATTTGTCACCACAGCAAATAGAAAATAAAACTTAAAATGATAGGAAACAAAAATCATATGTCTATAATAACATTGAATGTCAAAGGACTCAACTCCCCAATTAAAAGGTATAGACTGGCAATGTGGATCAAAAGGCATAACCCAACTATATGCTGTCAACAAGAAACTCACCTTCTAGCTAAAGATACTCATACGCTAAAGGTAAAAGGATGGAAAAAGATATACCATGCAAACGGAGATGGAAAACAAGCAGGGGTAGCAACGCTTATATCAGACAAAACAGACTTTAAGCTAAAACACATCAGAAGAGACAAAGAGGGTCACTTCTTATTAATAAAAGGAACAATCCAACAAGAAGATATAAAAATAGTAAACATTTATGCCCCAAATGTGGGTGCACCCACATTCATAAAACAAAGTCTTTGGGACATCACGTCCCAAATAGACCCAAACACAATAATATTGGGAGGCTTCAACACACCACTCATACCACTAGATCGATCCTCCGGACAAAAGATGAATAAAGATTGCTCAGATCTAAAGAAAACTATAGACCAAATGGATCTAATAGACACATACAGATTATTTCAACCAACAACACCTGAATACACATTTTTCTTAGCTGCTCATGGAACATTCTCCAAAATAGACCACATACTGGGTCACAAAGCAAGCACCAGCAAATTCAAAAGATGTGATATAATTTCCTGCATCTTCTCAGATCACAATGGATTGAAACTGGAAATTAACAACAGGAAGACAAAAAGTAATCACATAAGTACATGGAGACTGAATGATACACTCCTGAATGAGGACTGGATCAGGAAAG
>PVJS01023935.1:0-29126 GCA_004027185.1 Glis glis
TCAAAAAAAGGATAAAAAAATAGGGCCGGGGGTGTAGCGCGGAGGTAGAACACCCCTGGGTTCAATCCCCAGTACTGCAAAAAAAAAAAAAAAAGAAGTCTTGCTAGTGTAAGAAAATGCAGGCAATAAGTAAAACGTAGTCTTTTAAGAAATACCTATCGTTCCAAATGACTCTCCTGGCCGGGCGTGGTGGCGCACGCTTGTAATCCCAGTACTTTGGGAGGCAGAGACCGGAGGATCCGGGTTCGCGGCCAGCCTCAGCTCTCTCGCTCTCTCTCTCCCTGTCTGTCTCTCTCTCTCACCTTAGTGAGGTCCTCCGCAACTTCGTGAGACCCGGTTTCAAAATAAAGTATAAAAAATAGGGCCGGGGGCGTAGCGCAGAGGTAGAACGCCCCTGGGTTCAATCCCCGGTACCGCAAAAAAAAAAAAAAGAAATGACCAAATGACTCTCCTGGTATTGTATCATCTGGGAAATACCACGTATCCAAGCTCAAGATCACTAGAACAGGCAATGGGTGACTAGCTTTTCAGAGACCCACTGTTCTTTCACCTGCGGAGAGGGGCCCAGTGTGCACTGGGGGCGGAGGGGTCTGTCCCTGCACCTGAGAGCTGCTGAAAGGAAAGAGCCTCATCTCCTGCCATCCTCTCTGGGACCTCTCACTGTCTTCCGTTCTTCTGACTAGCTGCTGGGTGTCACTTACTTGGGATATCATCATTGACTTGGTAATATCTAGGAAAGCAACTTGTTCATAACCTGAAATATGAGAAAGAAGCAAGACTCTCAAGAGCCGGGGAAGTCTCAATCTGCACCACGCCCGACCCATTTCCTTCTCCCCAAGTGTGTGTGTGTGTGTGTGTGTGTGTGTGTGTGTGTGAGAGAGAGAGAGAGAGAGAGAGAGAGAGAGAGAGAGAGAGAGAGAGATATATGCTGGGGAATGAACCCAGGGGCCATCCCCAGCCCTATTTTATTTTTATTTGGAAACAGGGTCTCGCTAACTTGCTGAGAGTCTCACTCAGTCGCTGAGGCTGTCTCAGCCTCCCAAGTACTGGGATTGCAGGTGCACACCACCACGCCGGGCTAGTTCCTGCTTCATTCAACAGTATCCCAACCTCTGTGTATTGAGCTAGAAATTCTTCAGAAATCCTTCCAAAGTTGTGGGTATAGGATATTGAAAAGACACAGATGAAGCCAGGCATGGTGGCACACACCTGTGATCCCAGCGCTGGGGAGGCTGAGACAGGAGGATGGTAGGTTTAAGGCCAGTCTTAGCAACTTCATGAGACCCTGTTTCAAAAATCAAAAATAAAAAGAGCTGGGGGTGTAGCTTGGAGGCAGAATGCCCCTGGGTTCAATTCCCAGTAACAACAACAATGAAAGGCCACAAACGACAGAAGATTAACGTCTACGAAAGACAGCGAGCTCTGGGTAATACCAACCTCTTCAAGCACCCGAGAGAAGGAAGCTCCTGGCCTCCCCCGTTGCCTTCTTTTGTTGCTGAGTCTTCCTGTCTTTCTTTCCCATTTCTCTTCCTTTTCTGACACATGCTCTTCTGGATGGCTTCATTTTTGTCTCTTCTCTCCTGTGGCTATCCCTCCCTTCCCTAATCCCACTGTAACCTTCATGGTGTCTTCTGAATACCCTAGATGACCTCAGTGTTCATGCGGCTACACCGTATCATTCATTCATTCATTCATTCATTCAGTATTTACGGAATGCCCACTCTGGGTCAGACGCTCTCTGATGAGAGTGATGAGCGAAACCACTTACCTCTTCTCAGCTGCCCCTAATGCCTTGATCTTCCTCCCTCCGGTGACTTTCGTGCCGGCTCCGCGGCGGCAGCTCTCAGGGAGGTCTGTTTTTGGACTTATCCGTGGGAATCTGAGGTGCTTGCATTCTCCGCTTTCTCAGGGAGAAGTCCTGGCAGGCTGCGCTCGTCCGCACTGCGCATGCTCTCTGCTCTCTTCTTAGCTGCCCAGCGACCCCCTTCATGTCCCTAGTTTGATTCTTAGCCTGGACCACACGGGCCATCATTGCGATGACAGTCATTAGTCTGATGGCATCGCCCCAGGACTGGATTGTCAGTCCTCGACTCTCAGGACGTTACGACATCCCTCTTCTCTGATCCCAGATTCCAGTCTTGCTCTAACCGTGGGGACTGACTCCACTTCAAGGCTGGGATGCACTCAGCCGTGCCCACATGCTTCTTGACAACGCTTCTGTTTGTTACTAGGGGCTCCTCTCGTCACAGCAGCTGCCCTGACCTTTCCATTCCTTTTCAGCCCCCCTCTTCTCCCTTCTCGTGGATGACGTCACCACGGAGGCAGGCACCATCCTACAGATGTGTTCCCAGCTCCTTGTTCCGACACAGCCTTCCTCCTCAGCCACTCATCTCCCCAGCTGCCATATTCTATTCTTTGTCTACTTCTTGCCAACAGACTTTTTTAGCTCAAGATAGTCTCTCTGCTTCCATTTATTTCAGTTCAGACTTTCAAAGCCTTACCATTTGCTTTTATGCAACCCTCCACCCCCCAAACTTCTAAGGTAACAGGTGGATTACCTATTAGGATTCTGGTGTGTCTGAGGATAGTGAAAGACAGGCATGTAGTAGGGCTTTTTAAATCCTAGACCCACGAGCCTAGATGCCCCTTTAAGAATCCTGCCTCTAATCACAGTACTTGGGAGGCTGAGACAGGAGGATCTCAGGTTCCAGACTAGCCTCAGCAACTCAGACTTTCAGCAACCCAGGGAGACCCTGTTTCAAAACAAAAAGCTGTCTCTTCTTCCTTGTCTCCAGTCCACATGGTAGATGTGGCAGGGGACAGTTTCCAAGGTTTATTATCCTCAGCCACGCAGAGACAAAACACCCTCCTTCATTTCCAGCCCCAGAATTCCCAAAGAGCAGGCTCTTGCTTTGATCATGCAATAGGGCCCAGAGGGGACATCACGTTACATGGTATGATAAATCCCACAGATTGGAGGCCCATCTTCAGGAACTGGATGTAGATGCTGGGGCCGAGCAAATGCCAGGCGACTCTTCTCTTGTCTAGAGTCTCTCCAGCTATTGAAATGCTTCCTATCCTTCAAGGCTCAAACGTAAAGCCACTTCCTCTGTAAAACCATTGTTGATCTCCACTCAACCAAGTCTAAACGATTTCTTCTTTCCTCTGTCTTACTTCGTATATAAGTTTATATGGCTGCAAACTAACAGGAGGAAGGATATAATAAAATTAACCTTAGATTTTAAAGTCAGATCATAACTGAAATTCCGATTCCCACAATAACTATGTGAGTTTGCATAAGTTATTTAGCTTCTGAGCTAGTTTACTTATTTCTAAAAAAATGACATAAGGAGTGGTTATAGTTTGGATCACAAATGTCCCCTGAAGGACCACGATGATAAAGGCGTGGTCCCAGGGGGGTGCCTCGTGGGAGGTCTTCAGTCACGGGGAGTGGGCACTGGAAGGGACAGTGGGACACTCATCCCTCCCGCTCCCCCTCTGCCGCTGACCATTAGGTGAGATTTGCTCCACTTCACACTTCCGCCATGTTGTCCTGCGCTGGGCCTAAACGCAATGAGTCTGTCCAATCGTGGGTGGGAACCTCCAAAACTGTGGGCCGAAATAAACTCTTCCCTTTACAAGTGGATTATTTCAGGTCTTTTACAGTGACAGGAAGCTGACTAACACAGGCGTTGAGGATGGAGTAGTACCTCCTATGTTCTTGTGAGGACAGGGGATGATACACGGAAACCCCTTGCATGGTGCCTGGAACACAACAGGCCAGCTACCCGTGACTGGCTCGTTTTCTTCCTTCCTTTCATAAGTTCCTTGAGGACCAGATTCCCACTGTGTTTGTTAAATACTTTAAAGGAAGTCAGTCTTCATCAAATGTTTGTGGAATCAAATTCCTTTGCATTGTCTTCTCAGCCAGATTCAATCAGCAGTGTTATTTACTGAGGGATTCTAAGTGCTTTGCATGCATTGACTTAATTTCATGATCACCCCATAAGGTAGGTTTATTGCCTCCTTTTGACAGAGGAGGAAACAGGTGCAGAAAAATTAGGAAATTTGCTGGAGGTCAAATTCTCTGACACGATGGAGTGAGGCAGTAGTTTCAGTTCCCTCCATTTCTATCATCCCAGCTACTGGGTCTCCGTGGCTGTGGCTGAAATATGCCTTCCCTGAAACAATTCACATTGCTTCTTTGTTGTTGTTTGAACTAATTTGTTCTAGTAATCTAAACAAAGTTACTTTGACTTTTTCATTCCTTTAATTAAAAATTTCCAAAAGATTAAATAGCCTCCTGTAGTTAATGAAAATGGTCTTCACTAGATTTTATCAAATTTATAAATAATTGCCCCTGAGCATGAAGGGATTACTTATGTGCCATGCTGCAAACTCCAGGGGTTCCCAACTAGTAGCTATCAGTCTACTGGATGATCTTGGCATTTTACCTGATAGACCTTCAAGCTGGCTACCAGCACTGCTACCACCGACTAACAACTTGCACAACTAGCAGGCAACTACAGGAACTCAAAGAAAGCAAGAAAATAGCTTTCTGGCTGGGTGTGGTGGCGCAGGCCTGTAATCCCAGCTTCTAAAGAGGCTGAGGCAGGATTGTAAATTCAAAACCAGCCTTGGTAACTTAGTGCGACCCTGTCTCAAAATAAAAAAAATAAAAAGGCTGGGGGCATGGCTCAGTGGCTGCTGGGGTTTGGATATGGAATGTGCCCCCACCCCCTGAAAAGCTCATGTGCTGGCACTGCAGCAAGGTTCAGAGTTGGGGCATCGCTGGAGGAGGTGGGTCACGGGGGTCATGGCTTTGAGGACTCTATCTGTCTCTCCCTGGCTGCTTCCTATCTGTCTCTCTCTGCTTCCTGGTTGCTATGAGTTGAGCAGCTTTCCTCTACCACGCCCTGCTACCATGATGTCTGCCTTGGAGCTGGCTGACCATGGACTGAACCTCTGAAACCATGAGCCCCCAAAAACCTTTCCTCTTCTTAAGTTGTGATTTATCATCAGGTATTTTGGTCACAGCAACAACAAAGCTGACTAAAACAATGGTAGAGCACCCTGGGTTCAATTCTCAGACACACACACACACACACACACACACACACACACACCCCTTTCCACTAGGTAAAGGGTAAGAAATTCTGACCCGAGATCTTTATTTTTATACAAATTCCAGTTACAGTTCATTGTTAAGCCCAACAATTTTGGTATCTTTTTTGGTTATATCTTGCCAATCACCATCATCAGTTCAGATCACCTACACCAAGAATGACTCAAGATTAGTGGAAAATACAGACTATGGGAGACGGTTCAAGACGTTAGTAACTCTAGCTGTGTACAGGGGCATATGCCTATAATCCCTGTACTATGGAGGCCCAGACAGGAGGATCATAGGTTTGAGGCCAACCTCAGCATCTTAGCAAGACCCTGTTTCGAAATAAAAAAAAAAGGGGGGCTGGGGTATAGGTTGGAGGTATAGCACCCCTGGGTTCAATCTCCAGTATTACCACCACACACACAAAAAGAAGATAGTGATCCCCTCCTGTATTTGCATCAAATTACACTTATTTTTATCTAAATGTTCCTCACCTCGATTTTGAGATAAGGACACAACTACATTATCTCCACTTAACAAATGAGAAAACAGAGGTTAACAGAGGTTAATGTAGCAATGGCTGAATCTGTTCTAACACAGGACTTCTGGCAAGGACTTTCTTCACTTGGACCATGATGTTTTTGAATACAATATAAATAGGGAATTTTGCTTGGTCATAGTTTGGGGAATAAAGATATTTTCAGAAAAAAAAGTAAGGCATATTTTTCTTTTAAACTGGGTTTAAAATGGGGGGGGGAGTAAAGAATCTTTAGACTTTAGGGCTGATACACAATGCATAAAAAAAAAATGTGAAGCCAGGCGTGGTGGCGCATGCTTGTAATCCCAGTACTTGGGAGGCTGAGTCTGGAGGATCCGAGTCCGCGGCCAGCCTCAGCTACTTAGTGAGGCCCTCCGCAACTTAGTGAGACCCTGTTTCAAAATAAAGAATAAAAAATAGGGCTGGGGGTGTAGCTTGGAGGTAGAATGCCCCTGGGTTCAATGCCCAATACTGCAAAAAAAAAAAAAAAAGTGAAGGAGAAAGAATGTCTTCTATTTGCCAGAAAAGAATATGAGAGTCCTCAAAATTGGTGTCCCTCATGGACAAATTATTTTTTTTCCTTTAGGAGAGGGTTGGAATCATGCCAATACCAAGAAAATTGTAAAAGTAATCATTTCCTCTTGCTGTAGTCTTGACCCCTACCCTGTCACCCCTGCACCTGCTTCTGAAGACCAGAAACTGGTCCTGACTGGAATCAACCAACAATTGTAGCTGGTGTATTTCCTCACATTAAAAGGTTCATACATTTAGATTGTGTGTGTGTGTGTGTGTGTGTGTGTGTGTGTGTGTGTGTGTGTGGTACTAGGGATCAAATCAGGGGCATTATACTTCTGAGCTACATCCCCAGCCCTATTTTATTTTTTTATTTTGAAACAAGGTGTCACTAAGTTGCAGAGGGCCTCACTAGGAGGCTGAGGCTGGCTGCAAACCTGTGATCCTCCTGTCTTAGCCTCCCAAGTACAGGGATTATAGGCGTGCGCCACCACACCTGGCTTATACATTTAGATTTTGCTAGTTTTTTCATGAATTTTGAAATTCTACATGTCTCTTCTTTTCTAATTTAAAGAGACTTTGCTGTTCTCATGATTCAGGCACTCTGTCTCTATTAATAATTTAGCTTGTTTTATTTGGCAGAGAATATTTGAGAAAAAAACTCTCAAAAAGTAGCAAATTTAACGAATCCTAAAATCTAATCTGTAAAGAAAGGAAATAACAATTTTTTAATCAAAGTAAGCAATAATGACAGATTTATTTAAAATTTCCAGTAGAGAAAACCCACTAGTTTTGGAATAAAAGTACTCAATGTACGAGAGCGTAAGTGAATATAAAAGATTAACAGAAGAAAAATAAAACCAAACAGTACAAAAAAATTAAAAAAGCTTGAAATGGATTTAAATAGGGGTGTTCTTTAAATCCTCCAAATATTCAACAGAGTTACTAAGGTTTGGCAAACAATTCACTTGAAAATTAAAGCCTATTTTTGTATTGTAAACTCCATAAAAACTGCTTATTAAATTCAAGCACTCCATACAATTGGTATTGAAACATATAGGCAGTCAATTTCAGAAAAGCAGGAATTATTCATTTGCTCTCACAGTTACATGAATTAACCAGCTGCATAACTGCTTTTTGGAGAGGATAAGATAAAAGAATGCCAAAAAAAGTAGGATAAAAATCTCTAAAAAATTGAAAACACAGCAAAATTCAGACATCAGTTTGTCTCTTTAAGGCAACAAACTGAATTTTTACAGTATATTCTACATTTACAGTTGTCATTTCCCTTTTCCCCCCTCCCCCCTCAAATACTCCTAAATTCACTAGCCTAATCAATTCTTAACTTCCAAATATTCTGTACATACATATTTAGCAAAGAGCATATGCGTAACATTATTCTGACAGCAGTATGGTCAGCATACAATTTTAGAAAGATTACTATGTATATCATAAAGATTAATCTTTACTTAAAAAACAAATAAACAAAAACCATTACTAAACAAATAGTTTTAAAATATTATGAAAACCCATGAAAAGAATATTCAACATGGGCTCTAAACCTGATAAAAACACACTCCAGAAAGACTATTAATGCTAAACTTCTGCCAAACGATGACCTTAAAGTGCCAAACACAAAAGAATCTTTCAGGACCGTTTCTTTCCTAGACAGCATGTCCCTGGCGCGGCCATCTCTTCTTTAACTATACACAAAGTCCTGCTAAAAGTCTGCATCTCAGTTGATTTCACAACAGAATGTTACAATGTAAACTAAACAGGTTCTTGATACCAACAGTATGTTACCAAGGGTTTTTGATTTCTGAATCCAACAGTTGGTCACAGAGGTCAAGTATTATCAAGGCTCCTTCGTCAGCTCTCCATGGTGTCTGACTCATCCATCCTTCAAGTACATGCAAGGCTCAATAGTTTTCAAGAGGCAGAAGCCTGAGGCCATTTAAGACACTGACGAAATAGGGTTATGAGGAGAACCCATCTGCGTAAGAACTTTATCCAGCCACTGGAGGGGGCCGTGCAGGTGTATCTCAATCCAGCAGGGGGTGCTAGTAACATCCTGGCGGTGGTATTCTGCTCCCCAGCCCTGGAAAGAAACATGTCGGGGTCATTTGTTTAACTCGTGGTTCAACTTATCAATTTCAAAGAGTTCACCTCATCAGAGACTGACTAGCGCGATGGATGGGGAGGAATGCACACATGCATGAACAAGTGCACGTGTAATTTGGCCGGCAGTGGGCAGGGGATGGGTGCTGGCCACCCCAAGTCCACCCATGGAGTCCAGACTAAGAATTACTGGTCTTTGGGAATGAACATTTTAAAATACACTAAAAAGTTGTTTTTTAAAAGCGGGGCGTGGTGGCGCACACTTGTAATCCCAGTACTTGGAAGGCTGAGACAGGAGGATCACAGGTTCGTGGCCAGCCTCAGCTCCTTAGTGAGACCCTCCGCAACTTAGCGAGACCCTGTTTCAAAAAATAAAAGAATAAAAAATAGGGCTGGGCGTGTAGCTCAGAGGTAGAATGTCCCTGGGTTCAATCTCTAATACTGCAAAAAAAAGTTGTTTTTTAAAGACACTTATAAACTTCCATATTCATTTCCCATTCCTTTCTGACAATAACATAATAGCTATTATTTCTGACTTTATCATCAATAAAATAAGGAAAAGGCTTACACCAGACAGTTTGACATTGTTTCTTCCCTATTCGGCCACTAAAGATCCTCCCACCAACACAGACCTCTTGATTTTTCAATCTCTAAGCAAAACTGGCAGGGGTGCATGTAAGTTTCCCCAAAGCTGTAACGGACACCTCACCATTGCCTAGAATCAACAGATTCCGTCATTCATCTGCAGAAGGAGCCAGCCAGGAATCTTTGGAATTCCTGAATTAGGACACCAAAGTTCCATAGAAAAAAGTCGCCAGGAAGGCGAGGTAATTTTGCTACTGCAGAGACCGAAACTTATTGGTGTGAGTGAACAACAGAACATGAAGTTCTGATTAATGCTTGTTTCATGAAGAATATCAGAGAAGGCTAGGTTCTATGTATCTTTGGTACCTACCTACTCCAGCAGTTTAAAGAAATACATCTAAATATAAGAACTGTCATGAGAAAGTTGATACATGACCTAGATCTTTATATATGTACATAAACCCATGCATTTGTACCTATATTGATAAACTGCTAAATTTAATGTGAAGGTCTGTCTCCGTTAGACAGTAAGTTCTTAGCAGGCGGGGATCTATGTTTGACCTCCAATATCCAGCACAGTCACTGGCGCAAAGCAGAAGCTCTGGAAACACTTGTTCAACTGAAATGATTGGCATTTTCCAGAAATGGGAGAGTTTAAGGTGCAAGTAATTTATAAAATATGCTTTATATTAACGACCTAAAATGATCAACTTAAAAACAACAAGGTTGGCTATTAATGCTAGTAATATTAATGTTCCATATCATTTCTCCAAGATGCTGGGTGGAAAAGGGTAAAAAGTATGTAGTCCTGACAATAATAAAGAACAATGTTGTAAAAACTGCAATTTCTTTTGTTGCTAATGTATGATAATCCCTTACAATGTCAGCAAGAGTTTTTAATAAGATTTGTTGATCAACTCTCTAAATCCAGCTTCCCAGCTATATCCATTATATTTTGCAAAATCTTCCATGTGAGTGCTTATGATGTGGTATGTATGCTATTAATTACATCTACAAGGCCTCAAGCAACTTGAAGCTAGAGACGTTAGTGCTTTCTCATCTTTGTAGTACCGGGGATGGAACCCAGGGCATTCTACCTCCGAGCTACACCCCCAACCCTATTTTAATTTTTATTTGGAAACAGGGTCTCACTAAGTTACGGAGGGCCTCACTGAGTAGCTGAGGCTGGCCGCCACCTGCTATCCTCCTGTCTCAGCCTCCCAAGTACTGGAAATACAGGCATGTACCACCATGCCCAGCTACTTTCTCATCTTTGTATTATTTCTCTGGCAAAGTGCTAAAATATTGACTGAATGAAATTAATAAATTCTGAATACATAGCTTTGCATTATAAATACTTTCTGTTAGTGTAAAGATTGTTTTTACTTGTGTAAAAGTAGATTATTAAAATTGTACAAAAGTGAAATAGTTAAAATTGACTGGGAAATCAATAAAAAATGAATTTGAGAGGAAGCTATTGGAGCATTAGAGTGCTAGATTCTTCTAGCGTGGTCCTGCAGTAACGACAGACTCTCCACGGGACCTTAGGAATAACCATCGAAGTCCCGACCCCACGCATCCCATTTCACACATGACGAACGGGCTGGAGGCCCAGAGAAGAGTCCTGTGCCTCAACCACGGTTAAAACAGCAGCTGGACAGAACCTGCCTCTCCTGACTCAAGAACTGTTCTTTCCTCCAAACCAATGAAAACACACAAAAGCCACCTCTGCTGAGTTGCTCTCCTTACTTTAAAAATCATTTAAACCAGAATGCTAGGTCAAAGTTAAACAATGAAGGTTAAAAGTGAATGAAAAAGGTCTTTATAGTCTCATATGTACATTGCATATAGGTCAGCCTCTTGAAGGATAAAAGACAAAAACCTCTTTTAATACTCAGCTGCAAAGAACTGATGAATTATATTTTGAGAAAAAAGCAGTAACAGAACATACCAAAAACCTGCTAAGATGATTCAAAGTAGGAAAAAAAATGAAAAAATGATATTCAGGGAAAGATACCTTTGATCTAAAGGATGATTAACAAAGTAAGTTCCAAAATTATCCTCAGTAATAAATACATTACAAAACAGGTTTGACAGCGAGTCAGGCGAGCTCGTGGAGAGGACATGAAAGCGATGGCCTCGGCCGGGTGTATAATTAGTTTTGTTTCTGAGTAACATGGGATGAAAATTTATCTTTGAGAACTGAGAGACGAGTAAGTCTGCTTCTAGAATAAGTCACTGACTCATGAAATCTAATCAGATATTTAAAACTTTTTAAAAATTTCAATTTCAATGGCCTCGCAAAACTTTCATTTCTCAGAGCAGATGAGACACGAGAGGTGTCAATGATTATGAGCAACGTCTTTAACCTTCTCCCTCCTCAAACCGTAAGACTTTTTTTTTTTGGTGGTGCTGGGGATTGAACCCAGGGGCATTCTACCTCTGAGCTACACCCCCAGCCCTTTTTATTTTTATTGTTTTATTTTGAAACAAGGTCTCTCTACGTTGCTGAGGCTAGCCTTGAACCTGCGATCCTCCTGTGTCAGCCTCCCAAGTACTGGGATTTACAGGCATGCACCACCACAAACCTTATACTTTTTATAGCTAAGGCATCTATTTATCTTTGGACAAGGGCCTTATTAACTTTTGAATTATATGAAAAGCACAAGATTTACTAGAACCACTTAAAAACAAAAAACTGACCAGTGAAAAGTAATTTCTAGTGTGATAAACTTTTTTTTAACAAAAGGATCACGTGTTTTATCATTGAGCCAAAAGCAACAAGCATTTACTATCCTGAAAGTATTAAAAACAAAGAAAAAGGAAAAAAAGGAAGATGTATTCATTCAATTGATCTCATAAGACAACCATGTCTTTAAGTTATATGTTAAAAACATAACATGTTCTAGTGGTACTAGAGTAGCTAAATCTGTGTTATTTGAATAAGGAAAAGGCTATTTAAAGCTACTGTTGTAATAGTTAAAAGAAGCACTCCTACATCCCAATAATGTTCATAGTAACTGATATTCTTGTTAGTTTAAAAATCCCTAGATAATAAGTCAGATGTAGATTCTTCTTCTTCTTTTTTTTTTTTTTTGCAGAACTGGGAATTGAACCCTGGGGCATTCTACCTCTGATCTACACCCCCAGCCCTATTTTTTGTTCTTTATTTTGAAACAGGGTCTCACTAAGTTGGGGAGGGCCTCACTAAGTAGCTGAGGCTGGCGGCAAACCTGTGATCCTCCTGTCTCAGCCTCCCAAGTACTGGGATTACAAGCATGCGCCACCATGCCTGGCTGGATGTAGATTTTTATGTTGCAAGAAAGCCCAGAGAATGTGTTAAACCCAAGCCAGAGGAATCAGCTCGCTCACCTTCACAAAGCTCATGCGAATAGTGCACATTTTTGTGAGTTCGTAGACTGTCTCAAAACCGTGGTTCACAGACTGTGCCAATAACTGAGCAAATTCTTGGTTGTTAAAAATTTTCAAACTGCATCCACTAGGGATCTTGCAGACAGTGGTGGGGTGGAACCCGTGGTGGTAGTTGCAGTTCCGGCTTTGCACGAAGATGCTGCTGTCGCTGAGGCATTCAGCATATACCTCCCCTCCGACGTAATAGAGGTGGACTCCTGCCGGAAGACAAAGTACTTCATTTAGTGACTACCATTTTTCAGGGGGAAAGGTACTGAAGATTGAAACCAGGGGAATTCGACCTCTGAGCTACACCCCTGGCCCTATTTTATTTTTTATTTTGAAACAGGGTCTCGCCAGGTTGCTGAGAGTCTTGCTAAGTTGCTGAGGCTGGCCTCAAGCCTGAGATCCTCCTGTCTCAGCCTCCCAAGTACTGGGATTACAGGTGTGTGCCACCACACTCAGCATGACTATCATTTCTTATAGCTGAAAGGCACCTGTGCAGCTTCGATGTGTAACTATACATTGAAACAGATTTAAACTTCGGCTAGTTAGACAGACATTCTCTAAGTACTGCACAACTGAAAAAATGTTAGTTAATTCTATTAGTTAATACAATATCCACGTGTCAGAAAGCATGCCTAGGAAGTTTACAGGAAACAATAGACCAAGTCTCTTGAGAATAATAACAAAGTGTGACAATTTCATTCTGACAAGCGCTTACTACCTTATTTGGCCACAGTTGGATATGTATTCACACTCTAAAAATACTGTACAACAAAATCTGGGCTTTACTGCAGTATTGTACAAGCTCTCTTGCATTTATTTTACAGCTAAACTGGAGAGTGTTAGAATGGAGAAAAGGGAGGACCAAGAAAAGTAGAAGAATTAGAAAACCTGTAGTGAAAGAAGTATTGCTGAGAGCTGTAAGACAGAAGGTCTAATAAGAACAAATTTAAAACAAGAAAACAAAAGTCACACTGCGTGAAGGGAGAGCTCCCTAAACTACCACCCACAGCCAACTTCTCCCCGTGAGACCCAGAGTGCTCAGAGGGAAGGCAACGGACTTTACCCAGCTGTTTAAAAGAAGGAAAGGGGTGAAACCCTCTGGCAAAGCCCCACACCAGGGAGTACACAGGCCCCCAGCAGTCACAGCCCACATGAATTTAGACCATCCCTCCTGCAGGTAACTGCACGGCCTAGTCAATGCTCAAAGGACGGTCGTACCTGAAATAGTACTTGTTACGTTTATATGCACACGTAAGGGTCAAGACTTCCACAACAGCTAAGTAGCTGCAGAGCCAGAAACACATATTTTGGTCTGATGTACAGAAAACCACTTAAGAGAAAGACTTTAAACCCCTGATAATAAAAATGAATTTTCATTTTAGAAAACTTAGAAAGTAAATAAAACAAAATAAAGAAACAGAAAATCACTTCTTTATCTACAAGGAGGTAGTAATTGTTAAGTTTGAAACACTGTGTTCAGTTTTGTGTATCATTAAAATTTCTTTGCAAATATTTAAAATATCTGCATGATTCTATGGATGTAACCATTTATTTAACAATTCTCCCATAGTGGACCATTGTGTTGATACTGATTTTCTGCTGTTGTAACAATGTCATGATAAATTCCTCTGGACAATGTTAAATAACAGCCCTGGGAGAGATTCCTGGAAGTTAAATCCTGATGGAAGGCTTTTTTTTGTGGTACCCAGGATTGAACCCAGAGGCATTCTACCTCTGGGCTACACCCCCAGCCCTATTTTTTATTCTTTATTTTGAAACAGGGTCTCACTAAGTTGAGGAGGGCCTCACCAGGTAGCTGAGGCTGGCCGCGAACCCGGATCCTCCGGTCTCAGCCTCCCAAGTACTGGGATTACAAGCATGCGCCACCACGCCCGGGTAATCGAAGGCTTTTGAACTCACTTTGCCAAGACCTTCCAGAATGTTCTTTTCAATTTACACCCTCACCAGCAGCGCATGAGTGCCTGCCTCACCTGACCACGCTAGTACTGCATTTGAGCTTTAAACAAAAGCAAAATTTTCCTCATTTATAGCTGAAGAATAATTAACTTGGAGGTGAGGCTGGATATGCTCGCCCAGCCTATTCATTGTCTGTTTTTCCCGTGAATCCACTGTTCACACATCTTACCTACTGATCCTACTGCAGTTCTAGTATTTTTATTATTTTTATGAGCTGTATATAGAGGCAGAATAAACTTTATTTCTTATTTCCCTGTTATTCCAATCCCCAGCACCACAAATAAAGAAAAAAAAAATTAAAAAAATAAACAGAGTCTCACTAGGTTGCTGAGTGCCTAAGCTGGTGAGGCTGGCCTCACACCTGCGATCTTCCTGTCTCCGCCTCCCAGGTACTGGGATTACAGGTGTGTACCACTGCACTCAGCTAGTCCTTTGTCTTTCAATTTGGTTCATGATATATTTTGTAACCTGTGAAGTTTGAAATCCTTTAGTTAAATTTCTTATGACTTTTGTTGCTTTTTATGCTTAGAAAATGTCTACGTCTCTGATAAAATATATTTCCTTCTAGCTTTTTTTTGGTGGCACTGGGGATTGAACCCAGGAGCATTCTACCTTCGAGCTACATCCTCTCAGCCCTTTTTTATTTTTTGTTTTGAAACAGGGTCTCACTAGGTTGATGAGGCTGTCCTTGAACCTGCAATCCTTCTGTCTCAGCCTCTCAAATACTGGGATCACAGGCATGCGTCACCACGCCTGGCTCCTCCTAGATTTTTAATTGTTTGCTTTTTTACTTATTAATCCATTCACATATATGGTATGAGGTCAGGGTTTCTCCCCAACGCTAACTTTGTTACTGCAGGACCATTAGAAGACTCTACTGATTTGTTATGCTTCACATAGTAACCTTAAGGGGTTTTTTGGTCATAGTTTGTTTTGTTTTTGCGGTATTGGGAATTGAACCCAGGGATATTCTACCTCTGAGCTACACCCCCCAGTCCTTTTTATTTTTTGTTTGAAACAGGGTTTTGCTAGGTTGCTGAGAGTCTCGCTAACTTACTGAGGTTGGTCTCGAATCTGTGATTCTCCTGTCTTGGCCTCACAAGTACTGGGATTATAGTTGTGCACCACCACACCCGGCAACCTTAAGTTTTTAAATACAGTACAGTCTGAGTTTAATTCATTATCCTGTTTTGTCTACATAATGATTTATTTGTAGTTTTATAACATTTTATAAGCCATAATATCAAGAATTCTTTTTTTACTCAAGTTTTTAAATACAGTAGAGTCTGAGTTTAATCCATTCTCCTGTTTTGTTTACACACTGATTTATTTGTAGTTTTATAACATTTTATTAGCTCTAATGTCAAGAATTCTTCTTTACTCTTCTATTAAAAATTTTAGCTATTCTCCAGGTAATATCAGAATACATTACCCAACTTTCAAAAATCATTACAGTGTAGTTTAATTTGCTTTAAACTACCAGTTAGAAAGAATTAATATCCTAAAATGCTTTCACCATATTAAGCTTTCCTTTTAAGGATACACATTGCCTATTCATTGAAAATTTCCTTCTCTCAGTAAAATCTGATTTTCTTTATATAATTCTCACACTTTGCAAGTTCAGATTATTTCCAAGGAATTTAGGATTTCTGTTGCTACTGGGAATGGGAATTTCCCCTCCCTTATATTTTCTAGCCGGTTATTGCCAAATTAAGGGAAACTGAGATCTTTTTTAAAATACTAGGTTCTCTGGAGGCGTCTGCAGAAGCAGTAGCACTTGCACAGACACAGGGCTCGCCCCCGACACTGCATGTGTGAAGGGAAGAGGCACTCGAAGGCTTCTGTACAAGTGCGAATTAATGAAAGCTTTCTGGAAAGTAATTTGGCAAAATATATCAAGAGCTTTTGGCCTACTAATTTCACTTCAACAATCTATCTCGTGAATATTATCAATCATATCATCTGCAAAAAATGATCATCTTGGCTTACTTCCAGTAACTCCGAGTACTCAGGGCATCGGGAACAATTTTAAGTAATGGCATTCGCAGAATTCTTATTTTCTTCCTAATTTTCAAAGAGGAAATTATATAATGGCTGTTTACTACTTTGGGGGAATAGTCCCTTAGAACTTAATGAAATATAAGTCCTTCCACTCCAAATGCAGAACTGTGTTTATATATGATTTCAGGGATTTAGAGATCAAAGAAAAAATTATGTATGTTATAAGCCTAATTTCTAGCAGTTCATCATTTAAACATGTTTAGTTTTTTCCCCTTTATTTACATTAAAGGAATATTTATCAATTCCTGCTATAAGAATTGTTGGTCCTCCCCCCCACTAAATTAAGTGTTAAAAGTTTATCTTGAAGGCTCTTTATTTCTTTATTTAGCTATTTTGTGGTACTAGGGATTGAACCCAGGGGCATTCTACTTCCAAGCTACATCCCTAGCACTTTCATTTTTATTGTTGTTATTTGTTTGGAAATAGTCTCGCTAGGTTGCTGAGAGTCTTGCTATGTTGCTGAGGCTGTCCTCAAACCTCTGATCCTTCTGTCTCAGCCTCCCAAGTACTGGGATTAGAGGTGTGCACCACCACGCCTGGCTCTTGAAGGCCTTTTAAGTACTGACTAAATGACCTTTTTGTCTGGTCCATTGTTTTAATTTGACAGGTCATTTAAAAACTTTTTTTACTCTGGAAATAATTTCAAACTTACAGGCAAGTTTGAAATAGAACAAAGAACGCTGACATAACCGTCATCAGATTCATCTGCTGTGACAATTTATTCCATTTGCTTTATCATTTGCACCCCCACGGTCCTCCAGCACGTGTCTATATGCATCTTGACATGATTGTTTTAGTGAGAGAGATGGACAGCACGCGCGCGCACACACACACACACGCACACACACGCACGCGTACACACGCGCACACACACACACGCACGCACACGCACGCACGCGTACACACGCGCACATGCACGCACACACACGCACGCACTTTCTTCCTGAACAGTTTCACCACGGCCCTTTGCCCCTAAGTACTTAAGTAGTACTTACTAAGAAATATGTAAGCTAGCTTCTTACACAGCCACAGTACAGCTAGCGATGCCAATAAATTTAATATTGGTATGATACTTTCATCTACAATTCACAGTCTGGTTTTGCCTGCTGTCCTCAATAACATCTTTTGTAGTATTTTTCCCCCTGTCTAGTACAGGATCATGTCCAGGGTCAGATATTATAAGTAGGTGTCATATTTCTTTAATTTCTCTTAATCTAGAACATTTCTACACCCTTCTTGTCTTTTGGAAGAATACAGTTGGTCCTCACTCTTTTAAATATAGTGCTCCTCATCTGGGGTTCAGCATTTCCTCGGGATTGGGCTCCAATGTGTGTGCTCAGCTAGAAGCTGCACAGTGACGTCATGGCCATTTCCGGGTGTCACACCTGGAGGTACATGATACCTGTCTGTCTGTCATTGCTGGTAACAATTCTGATCCCCCAGTCAAGATGTGAGATCAATTATATAACTGCAAATCCAGATTATATACTCTCTCCACTGTGTAATTATCACTTTATCTAGTCTCCTTCATACCTAATAGGAGGTTTGTGGGGAAACACTTTAAACCATGCAAACGTCATGATTCTCATAAAAAATTCTCTTCAAATTTAGCATTCATTGATGATTCTTGCCTGATCCTTGATATGATGGTTGCAAAACAGTCTCAAATTCTAGCACTCACTCTACATTTACCAATCAGCCTTCCCAACTCACTTATTTATCTACATATTATTGGTATGGACATATGAATAGTATTGTTTTTGAATGGGTTAAAAATCATTATTGTATTTAATTTGCTCTGAGGTATCTCTAGGTTTTGAATCCACAGACTTAACTCCACAGACTGAAAACAAAAACCTGCGTCTGTTTTGAACATGTACAGACTTTTCTTCCTTCTCAGGATTCCTTAAACAGCTATTTACACAGCATTTATACTGCTTCAGATGTAAGTAACCAAGAGATGATTTAAAGGATATAGGAGGATATGTATAGGTTAAAGCAGACACGCTGCTGTTTTATAAAAGGGAATCAAGTATCCACAGATTTTGGAACCCCCAGGGGTCCTGGAACAAGTGTCCCATAGGTACCAAAGGACAACTATTTTGTGTTCATACTGTCTGAGTTGAGCAGTACAAGCCCCTCCAAGTCGACTCCTGTGACATGCCCCTCATTTGCACAAGCATTTCTTTACTTTCTGCCACAGCCAGATGTTTTATTTCAAGCTCATCATATCCCTGCCTTGGAGCCAGCCATTTCTCAATGGAGCCCTGGTTCCCCTTTGTAGGAAATGGCATTAAAGGTTGTAATCGGGGCATGCGACACGCTTGTTGCTACTGGGTGTCTTTGTTTCTTTTCTTATTTTACTTTATTTTATTGTGTGTGGTACTGGAGATTGAACCCAGGGGCACTTTATCTCTGAGCTACACCCTCAGCCCTATTTTATTTTTTATTTTGAAACAGGGTTTCACTAAGTTGCTGAGGGCCTCGCTAAGTTGCTGAGGCTGGCTTTGAACCTGTGATTCCCCCGTCTACCTCCATAGTGTTTCTCTTTTGTTCTCCTTCAAGTTTGTATGTATGTCCCTTATTTCACAGTGAAAACCAGGCTCCCGACATTATCTACATGTTTAGTCATTTGCTTAACACATCTGACAAACTCTCACCCACACCACTACTAAATAACTGAGTCTTTATTAAAAAGACATTTTATTCTATAGCAAAACAGATAGAATAGTGCCCCCAAATAGTGAATCACGATTTCAGCTAATTCGCATCAATATTACGGGTGTTGTGAGACCACAAAAATCACTGATTGGAAGAATTTCCAGATAATACAAACTTGAAAAATATTTTCAAAGTTCATCAACTGAAATCACCTGGTGTTTGCTGACCTAGTATGCCACAGGAGTAAAGGACAGGGACAGGAGAGATAAACATCTGAAAGGGGTCACCCTGAAGACTCACCTTTTCCAATATGCCGCCTGGTGTTTTCGATAGTGGAATTCCGGTTCACATTGGAGAGCAGCCCGAGGCAGAAACGGTTCTTATTGTTGGACGGGTCAGTGAAACCGTCTACCAACACACTCGTGGAAGAGGCGTGGAACGCTTCTCCCACACGATTGTTGAGCTCATAGTAGACAATAGAGCACCAGTGTTTTGGTTCCTCGTAAGCAACTGCCTGAACATCTGGAAAAAGAAAAGGTTCTATCAACCAAGGTTAGTGCCTCAGGCTCTCAAAAACTGAAACTGCGTTGTAAAATTGGCTCAGGATCATGGAATGAAAACATAGAAGAGTGACTGCAGTTAGAATGTGCACAGGTTTTCTACGATATCTAAAGCAGGTACTTACTAAGTGTGACAGTCTCCTTTAATTAGAAGACAATTTTCTCCAATTACTATCAGAAAACCAAAACACCTGCTAAGCAAGCCTAGCAACGGCCCTTGCTGAATACTAACAATATGCTGCTTGCTCCTTAATATGCAGAAATGGAAACCACCCCGGCTGCAGACCCTGGCTGGCTGTCCAAAGAAATGCAACAAGGGCCCAGTGAAAACACAAGTAGGCTGAGAACAATTGAGGCTCAGAGATAGGCCAGCGGTGTGGGTGTGAAAAGAAATTGCTTTTAGCAAAGCCTCGGTATACCTCTGCTTTTTTCAAAGCACTGAAAATCAAGTTTTAATGATTGATAAGAAGTTCCTTTACTTCATATTAAGTTGCCAATAATGATCCCAGCCCCCGTTTTGCTCCAGTTCTCAAACTCAGGAAGAAACCTTGCCAGCTGGCCATTCTTACAGAATGAATCATATCTCTCTCATCCAGATTTCATGCTAACTTCCTTATATTTGCTTTAAGTCATGCAGAGCAGGTGTGTTTTGTCTCTCCATTCCCAGAATGGGCCAACAATGGAAATTACCCCACTTTACTGACAGGATGCAGCTTGTTAAGTCAAATCTCTTAAGACTAACAAGCCTCCAAACAGAACATGCTTCTAAACACTTGCAACTAAAAGGCTTTCAAGATCAGTTCCCTCTGTAGTAAAACCTCCTGTACAACTGCTTTAGAGATTCCAGGAATACAAGCCGTAGTATTTCCAGCATACCAATAAACAATGATCTGAGGTTTATGAAGTCTTGGGGGTACAAGCATAAAAAATCGAAAGAAAATCCACATCAGAGGCACAGGCTGTAACAGAAGAACCTCTGTGTTCTTCAGTCTCTACAAATATTAAAATGCACTTTACTTTAGACTTTGGGTAAAAACAACAATAACAACAAGGAAAATGATCATTAAAAAACCCACATTAGTTCCTTTATATACTTAAGCAGGTCAGCTAAAAACATTCTCCCTGTTTACTCTGCAACTCTCCCGTCAATTTGTTGTATTTCAAAGAGCACAATTTTAGTGATTTACAAGTGCTCAATCTCAGAGGTGGCTGCAACATCATCAAATCTTATCAGCTTCAGGATTATCCAGAATACTAGGTCAGAGACTGATGAATTTTTTTCTATAAATGCCAAAAAGATTTGGTTTTTATCACAAGTATTCCACTCTGCCTTTGTAATGTAAAAGCAGCCATAGAGATGGCATACCTGTGTTTCAATAAAGCTTTATTTACAAAAGCCGGCAGCTGAATATGCTGTGGGCTACAGTCGGCTCACCCCTACTCTAGGAAAACCCCCAACAACAACAACAAGAATAAAAAGGCCAACATCCCTTCCTTATGAAGACATTAACTGATTATAGACTTCTCCTAATGGAAAAAAACTGAAAGCTATTTGAAAGGAACAATTGTAAACCTATGTCTGTTTCCTGAAATCAACATTTTAGATGCAACCATAGCGGTTACAGGGTCCACATGCCCATTCTCTCCTGTTCTGTTTCCCAAATACAAACTCCAAAGGGAGTGGTGATTCTTCCCAGCCACAACCTTCATTTGTTGGCTTGTAATATTATATGTTTGATAGGCTGTCCTAGAGATGATTAGGAACCGTAAAGACAAAGTCAGTAAAAAAAGATTTAAAAAGTTTTACCAATTAAAAAGTTGTGCATTCCTATTTATTACGCTGCATATCTAAGAAGAAAAGTTCCTTTAGCTTATCATTTTTTAAAATAATTTTTTTGAGGAGCAGCTTTAGGTTCATAGCAAAACTAAGCATAGATACAGAAATTTCCCATATACTCCCTGATCCCCATGTATCACCTCCCACATTATCAACACTCCCACTGGAGTGGTGGTACATTACCTGGTGTGTGTGTGTGTGTGTGTGTGTGTGTGTGTGTGTGTTGGTAACTGCTCCACCACACGCCCCCCCCCCAGCCCTCAGAGCTCAATCTTGGTGTTTTCCATGCTACAGGTTTGGACAAATGTATAATGGCACACAGCTATCATTAGAGTATCATACAGACATCATCAAAGTTTAAGTACAAATATAAGCAACTCTGACAAAGTCTGAGGTATCTCCTATTTTAAAAGACATCTAGCAATCAAATATAACTTCAACTTGCATAAACGTCACACAGATGGACGATTCATGCACGCGCTGGGTGCATAGGGCAGTGCTTTCCTCCAGGAGGTGACTGGGGAAGGGATTTCCACCAGTGTGGACGTCCCCGCAGCTTCTTGAAGCTGCGCAGGGGTTCTACCATGCTGATTTGCCTGAGCTCTCTGTTCGTTTACGCCTACTCAACTTGCCACTGTCGACCTGGAAGAAGGATGGCATCCTCCACTCAGTCACTGCCCAGAGTAATAGGGAGCTAATTCTGTTCTTAAGTCCTTCATGGTAAAAAGAGGAAACACTTGTGCCTCAATGTCTTTTGGTAACAAAGAAACAAATTCATGGAGAAAGAAGTATCCAATTAGTTTGTTTCAGTTGCAGTGAGACATGGATAAGGGAAAATAGCTGGGGCTCCTGAATGTTGGTTCTAATCACAAAGAACCCTTTAGGAAGGGTAGCTGTATGAACTCCCCATCCTGAGAGTCACCTGTGGAAGCTCCACTTAGGCGTTATGCTCACTGTGTCTCAATTCCCCTCTGTCCTTTAAAAACATTCATCACTGATTCTAAATTACGACATACTGAGGATCTCCACAGATGACTGCAGGGTACACTTAGGCCTCCATCAGCTCAGTCAGGGTATTTGCTCTTTAAATAAAAGACATGTTTGTGATCCAAAGAATTCTTTCCATCGAGCTTCTTACTGTGCTCTGCCTTTCTCAAATAGCTATCTTTGTAAAGACTAATAAAAATTTGTGAGAAAAACTAACATTTAGACAAACCGACGTTGGATTCTAAAAAGGGACTAAGTAGCAACACATTTTACCTCCTCTGCTGACTTCTGAGGGCAGTGAAGGCGCCATCATATTTGTGTCCATTGGCTGGGAACCATCCTGGGCCATGGGGTCTTCAGGAGGCAGGTAAGCAGGTGGGGGTGTATCAGCTACAAAGATTAAAAACATGTACATGTTTAAATCATATATTCTCTTCTGTGCTAAATTTTTTTTCAATATTGGGGGCCCAAATCCAGTGGGGCTCCACCACTGAACTATATCCCCAGCCCTTTTTATTTTGAGACCAGAGTCTTACTAAGTTGCCCACACTAGCCTGGAACTTGTGATCCTCCTGCCCCAGCCTCCTGTGGAGCTAGGATGACAGGTGTGTGTGTGCCACTGCACCCGGCCTGCGCTGCAACTCATAAGAGATCAAGTTGCCGTTTTAACCTCCACACCAAAAAACTGGGTGCTACCAACACTGGACTCGATGTACAATTTCTGAAGATTATTATCGTCCCCAAATCATAGACGCTTTTAGTGACAATTCAGTGGGAAGAAAAGCATTGCATGCCAGTTCCAGGAGCTATCTGCATGGCCAGGACCATGCCATTTTAAAAACAATCAGAAGGCCAGTTAAACATACTCGTATCTGTTCAGAGAAAACCTCTTCATTTTAGTTACACAATTGGATGGAAAATATCTGAAAGCTACATGAGATTTATTAAGAAAAGGAGCTTACATGGTCTCTTGCATGAAACCTATGGCCTTTTAGAAATTTACCAGCTGAGTTTCACTACAGCCTACTGATTAAAACTGTTAACTTTCCATGACTTTAAGCAATCTGTTAGGACTACCTTCTCCCTACCCATCTAAAAATCACTAGTTTTAAAATCCCTAAAAACAGAGTAATGAGAAATAGATCATTTATCTCACTTTCAATTCTAAAATCTTCCATTTCAGATTTTATGAATATGTTTCTTCTGAAAAGCACATAGCCAGATGGCAAACCAGGGCAAACAATACGATTTCTCAGACAACAAACACTACTTCAAGTCTGCTGTTTTCTTACTATAAAATAAAGGGCACTGTGTTTGTTTCTCTCGATCAATTCTTTGAGGTCTGAACCAAGTTCCTCTGCGGCTCTTGTGAGACCCTCTAGCGCATGGAACAGGGCCTTGGGAACACACTTTGACTCAGGGAGCAAGACTGCGCGCTAAGTACTCAGGGCAGCTGTGGGACACACACAACTGGCACGGCTCCTTCAGGGATGCTCAGGAACTTCCTGCTGATGCTGCTGTGGAATCACGACCGGTGCTTCCTCCATCCTGCTGCGAACAGGCAGTGACTCAAAGCACCGGACAGGATTCTGGGGACCTCATCTGCATGTCTCCTTACTCTTTCTCCTGCTCTTTTAAATTCAGCTTCTTCCCTCCGGCTGTAAGGCTGACTCCTCCAGCCAGGAGTGAACACAGCGTTTCCTCTGACCCCGAATCCAATGAATTTCTGCCAATAAGCTGGTGAAAAGGTCATCGGCAACCTAAGCCACCTAATTACCGGTGGTGTTCTGCTGTCCCCAAAAGCACTTTGCTCTGCATCTTCCCTTTCCTGGGCCTGTGTCTTACTCCCTGACAGCCAAGGACAAAGTATAACTTCAAGCACTAATCTTCAGTGTTTTAAATGCAGGCTCCCCTGGGGTTGTCACTCAGAAGTGCTCTGAATCTTACCTTCCTACCACTAACCTGCCCACCAAATCTAAGGGTAGCAAGTCTGAGGGTTTGCGAGGGAACAGGGTGGACAGAAAAATCACCAAATGTTACTTAGTTTGACTTTTAAACTAATCTATCTCCCACATTCATCCCAAGCAATTTTGGATCAAAAAACAAACAGTACAATGCAAAATAAACAGGCTTAAAAAATAAAAGAGAGTAATAAATACATTTTTTTAAAAAAGAAAGCAATATAAAGTGTAGACCACTTTTTCAAAAAAAAATTTTTTTTGCAGTGCTGGGGACTGAATCCAAGGGTGCTCTACCACTGAGCTACAGAGCTACATCCCCAGTCCTTTTTTTTTTTTTTTTTTTGCGGTACTGGGGATTGAACCCAGGGGCATTCTACCTCTGAGCTACACCCCCGGCCCTATTTTTTATACTTTATTTTGAAACTGGGTCTCACGAAGTTGTGGAAGGCCTCAGTAAGTAGCTGAGGCTGGCCGGGAACCGGGATCCTACGGTCTCCGCCTCCCAAGTACTGGGATTACAAGCGTGTGCCACAACGCCTGGTCCCCAGTCCTTTTTTTTTATCTATCTGTTTATTTATTTACTTTTGAGACAGGGTCTCACTAAGCTGCCCAGGCTGGCCTTGAACTTGCAATGCTCCTGCTTCTGCCTCCTGAGTAGCTGGGATTGTAGATGTGTGCCATTGTGCCCAGCTCACTTCAATTTCTGAAGACCCCGCACTGATGTTGAATTCATATTTATTCAAAAAAACTTTTGGTGGCTCAATAAACACGTCTGCCCATTTTCCCTTCCAAAAATGTTAATAAGTTTCAAGTATATCTTTGTTTAGAGTACCCCTTTCTTGAGGTCTACTGGCAAGAAATTCAGTACTAATTTATTTTTTCTGAGGTGCTTGTTTATTAACCTTTAATTAAAAAACCCTAATTAATCATTTATTTTTATATCCATTACACCATCAGTTATGTCTAAAAAAGGAAAAGAACTGCCTTTTGTCTTTGCTAAGTTAAACAAGCAGATGGTTTCCAGTACTTCTGTTGCAATTCCTTTGTTGTTAAAGTATATGTTTCTTGGGATTACATCACCATTTAAATGAATTTAATTAAATGGGGGGATCCCTCAGGAAATATCTTTTTGGAGGCTACACTGACGGCGTGGCTTTTTCGTTGTCTGAAATGATGTTAATCGGGGCTGCTTCTCATAACGGCAGTGTGTATAACACAGGATTTTTCTCTTTGTTTTATCAAGAGCAAAGACACTAACAATTATGCCATTCCCAGAAGGATGCAGATGTTTCAAAACTTTTTAAAAACAAGGGAAAATAGGGTTTATGCAAGCATCTGTGCCTGAGAAATAAAGCAAGACATTTGCTTCCCTGGCTTCTCCTTCCTCCCCATGGGTGGGGTCCAAGGGCACTGGCGCACAGGGCTAGATATCAGGGTGAGAAGCCCCCTCCGCGCCAGGCTGATGGCCCCCCGTGACCGCAGAGTACCCCAGAGCCATCCTACCTGGCATCTGGAAGGGGCTGCCCGGGTCTGAGTTGGAGGGAGAGTGTGGGTAGGTGCTGCTGCTGCTTCCGGGAGAGTTGGGGTAGCTGCTGTTGGGGGAATGGGGAAACGGGTGGCTGTTGGGTTGCTGGAAAGAATCCGGGAAGGTGGCGTTGAGTGGCATGTGAGGCTCGTTCTGTCCAAGGTTCCGGAACTGAGCCAGGAGGCTGTGCTGAGGATTGTATTCGCTGTGTCGTGGGACCAGCACCGGAGGGAGAACTGGGAACAGGGAGAGAAAAGAGAGAAAGAAAAATGAGAATGACGAAAACTGATAACCACCGCACAGCAAAGTGGAACCGTAATCTGTAGGTGACAACGAATGATCTGAACCCTGCCCTGCTGCCAACTCAGATGTGCCATGCAAATGCAGGGCATCTCAGACGCAGGAGCAGACGCAGGAGCAAGCGCAGTCTCTGCAGCATGAGGATGACATCCGCCTGAGGCCTGCGGCCGACAAAATGCCCCAGGAAAGCCTGCAAAATATGTTCTTTGAGGTTAAAAATGTTAAGGCTCTCCCATTTTTAATTTTTCCAGACTTAAAACTGAAGCACAATTAAGAATATATGTCACCGTCAACAATTCCACTTTATAGCCCCACTGATAAGATTTTAGAGATAATATTTATTGGACGAAATGAATTATTCATCAGGAATGTTTTAAATTGACATAGTAGCTTGCTTTAAAACAAAAAGCAGAGTAAATAAAGTTGATGGGTCAATACAGTGAGCTATGTAACTTCCCAAGGCCAGTGAAAGATAGTTCATCATGCACGTGTACCATGTTCTGTGGGGTAGAATTTATGCTGTGTCCTTACTAGTACCTATACTTTATGAACTTCTCTGCTCTAAGGATCTCAACTGTGTGTGTGTAGGAAGTGGGGTACTGGGTACTGAACCCAGGGGCATTCTATCCCTGAGCTGTACCCCCAGCCCTATTTTATTTTTTTTGAAACAGGTTCTTATTAAGTTACTGATGGCCTCAATAAATTGCAGAGGCTGGCCTTGAACCTGTGATCCTCCTGTTTCAGCCTTCCAAGTACTGGAATTACAGGTGTGCTCCTCTAAGGATTTTAATGAATTTACCCACTTCTCAACAATCCTTAATACCAGCTAATATGCCAAGGAGAACACAGAATAAAATTCACATTCTACTGAGAACTCAGGGCATGAAGGCTCCATCCAAAGGTGTGCACCTGGGTAGAAGCAAAACCAACTCCCAGCATTCCTAAAAGCTTCACAGAATCTAAGGTATTGGTCACCAACACGTGCACTGACCTCCCAGCAAAGCCACTGTCAACACAGGGGTCCTGGAAGTCAAGGGGGGCTGCAGGTCAGCTGCAGAGCCCTAACCAGTGTTCACCCCAAGTTTCCCACCAGGCTCACCAGATGGCTTCTCCTAATGATAAAGACTTTTGGAAACCACTCCTGCTCTTGTGGCCTTAGCTGAGAGGAGGAAAACAACCCATTTATTAAACTGCACAAAAAAAAAGAGAGGAGATTTAAAATCTACTACTTGTGTTGGGAGTTAAACCTCAGATTGTATTTTCCTAAAGAAGCAATCCTTAGTGGCTTTAAGAATTAAGTTGACTTTCGCCTGGCATGGTAGCGCACACTTGTAATCCCAGTACTTGGGAGGCTGAGACCGGAGGATCCGGGTTCACGGCCAGCCTCAGCTACTTAGTGAGGCCTCTGTAACTTAGTGAGACCCTGTTTCAAAATAAAGAATAAAAAATAGGGCTGGGGGTATAGCCCGGAGGTAGAATGCTCCTGGGTTCAATTCCTGGTACCACTAAAAAAAAAAAAATTAAGTTGACTTTTGAGGCTCTCCTGGGAATCTGCCCATGATTTATACCATTTTAGGAAAAAATATGCTCTTAACACTTGGGCTATCATTTATTTATGAGCTGAATGAACATTGTTTTCCCCTTAAGATTTCTCATATTATATCTTAAATTTCTAAATAATCCCATGTACTGCAAAAAAAAAAAAGAAACAAACCTTTTGAGCATAATGATCTATCTTTTTTATGCACTGTGATGAAATCTGCCCAAGCCAAATCTGTGCATAACCAAAGCAGTTATTTTCTGCTACTACCTTTCAATAGTCATTTGAAGTGCAAACTTCATTATTTTGTTAAGGACGCTCCTGATAAAAGCTTCCCTGATGCTAACAGAAATCTATCTTGCAAAATAAGTGCAAGCTATGAAATGATAAGACCTTTAAATTACTATGCAATCATAAACATTTTTTTTCTTTTAGCTGCTGCAGCCTGAGTTACCACCTCTTCCCAATTTGCTTTTATGGCTATCTAGCTATAGTTTCAGTTATGATTTTCACCCCAAATCACTCTTATTCCCCAAATTACTCCCCCAAAATGCAGCAAGGAACAGCAACCTGAATCAACTCTCCATCTTCTCTACCCTTCAGAGGACCCCCCCACACACACACACGGATTCCATTTACTGCAGCACCTATTTTAGCAGCACCTATATTAGCGACTCTTATGTTGCCTAGCAGAATTTTGGAACTGAGGACTTACTGTTCCTACTGCCTGCAGGTAGGGAGAGCCAAGGAGAAAGAGTTAACTTCTAATAACTGTAGCCAAGGACAACTATTTCTGCACCCTCAGCTGATGCTGTGCAAAAACAGTACTGCAGTGACCCTGTTGCATGGTGTGCAGTGACCTGCTCTAAGGCACAGTGCTCTCTCCTTAGTGCACATCACATAGGCGAGCTCAGTCAGCTTTTGTAGATGACCTGGGAAGTGAGCCGCCACGTACAACAAGGCAGCACCCTCTAGACTAACTCCTAATAAAAGTAACTTTTTGTCTCACTTCTGATTATTTTGTGATTAGTTTGCGTTGGTGCTGGGAATCCAACCCCTGCCTTGTGCACACTAAGCAGGCATTGCCACTGAACTCCACCCCCAGCCCTCATCTTTAAAATCATTAACATGATTTTGCCACTGCTGACATAGGTACAGGCACCTTTTAATGAATTTCAAAAATGTAATGAGATGCATTTCACTAACTATCTTATATTCTCTCTCTTTTTTTTTTTTGCGGTACTGGGGATTGAACGCAGGGGCGTTCTACCTCCGCGCTACGCCCCCAGGCCTATTTTTTATACTTTATTTTGAAACCGGGTCTCACGAAGTTGCGGAGGGCCTCACTAAGGAGAGAGAGAGAGAGAGAGAGACAGAGAGAGAGAGAGAGAGAGAGAGAGAGACAGGGAGAGAGAGAGCAAGAGAGCTGAGGC
>PVJS01023936.1:0-29089 GCA_004027185.1 Glis glis
CTCTTCTCTCTCTCTCTCTCTCTCTCTCTCTCTCTACCTAGTGAGGCCCTCTGCAACTTCGTGAGACTCGGTTTCAAAATAAAGTATAAAAAAATAGGGCTGGGGGGTGTAGCACGGAGGTAGAACGCCCCTGGGTTCAATCCCCAGTACCTCAAAAAAAAAAAATCCTGTATGTGTGCAACTATTGATGGAACTTGATTTGCATCCAGAAACTTATCTACATGAAGTCTGGAAAATGAACTTATACTACAGAGAATGACAGCAGATATTGGAGGAATAACCAGCAGTGTCTGCCACAGACTCATGAGCATGTATGTGCACTAAAGAGGTAGAGGAAGCATGATTGCGAGGCATGGTATGTCACAAAGAAGGGAGAGATCAGTTCTACCTGGAGGTGCCAGGACAAGGCAGAGAAGACTCTCTTGCTGGGTTTTGAGGAATATCCCATAGAAGTCTGTCTCAAAGGAAGCTAAAGGGCATTTAGGGCAGAATAAACTTTTGTGGTAAGACAAGGGAGTATGAAAAGTGTAGTGCAACTTGCAATTCTCTCTGTCTGCAGAAGGAAGAAAAAGGGGCACAGTGAACAATGAGGTCCAAGAGGGGGCAGGACCCAGAATAAAGCTGACCTCATGTAACAGACTCTCAAGAGCTCAGACTCTCCCCTATAGGACGAGGGGAATCTTTGGAAGGTCATAAGCAGTGAGATGACAATATGGAATAGGTTTGATAAAATACTATGGTTTGGATATGAATTGAGTTTGTCTCCAAAGCTTCATGTTCTGGAAACTTGGTCCTCCGTATTGAGGTAGTGGGACCTGTAAGCGGTGTGTACTAGTCAGCTTTTTCATCACTGTGACCAAAATATCAGGCAACAACTTAGAACAACAACTTAAAGGAGGATAGATTTTTGGCTGACAGTTCCAGCAGTTCAGTCCATGGCTCACCACCTCTAAGGCAGGAGCACCATGGCAGCAGGGTGTGGTAGGGGACAGCCGCTCAATTCATGGCAGCTGGGAAGCAGACAGAAGAAAGGGCCAGGGACAGAGATAGTCCTCAAGACCATGCCCCCAGCAGCCCACCTGCTCCAGCCGTGCCTCCCCTCCAAACCATGCTGCATTGCTGGCCAGGCTTCAACTCATGAGCTTTTTTGGGGAGAGAGGGGGATAGACATTGTAGATCTAAACCATAATAAGGTGGGATCTAGTTGTAGGTGATTAACACGTTGGAAGCACCACCGTGGAAGAGATTAACGTAGTTCTTGTGGGAACCTGGTTAGTTGTGTGGTTATAAAAGAGAGAGCCTGGCCTCTGAACATACCCCTGGACATGTTTGGCCTCCTGTCTGACCGTGCGATCTCCCTTTTGTGCTCTCATCATGCCACCCACCATGTTGTGATGCAGATGGAAGACCCTCACCAGAGCTGAGCAGATGCTGGTGCCATGCTCTTGAATCTACAGAACTGGGAACTAAATCAACCTCTTTTCTTTATAAAGTCCCAACTTTCAGAGATTTTGCTATAGCAACAGAAAATGAACTGATGGAAAAGTCACTCTGGATGCTATCTGGAGATGCACTGGGAGAGAGAAATGAGAATAAAAAGCAGCTGGGAGGATAGATGAATATGGTGGACTAGACATGGTTAGAATCCAAACTAGAACTATGGATAGCGGGAAGCTGAATCAATAGGACTCAATTGAGCTAAGGTAAATTGTACCATGCTCTAGTCTATATACTTTGCATGTATCAATTTTTATAAAAGTCTATAAATAGGTTTTATTGTCAATCCTAATTCTATCAATGGGGACCCTGAAGCACAGATGACAGATGACAGAGATAAGATTTGAAACCAGGTGGTCTAGATTTAAGAAAATGCTCAATTAACTTGCTATGAACTTCCTCTATTTTAGTGATAAAATCTTCTTTATTGTATCTTATAAATCTTCCTTCCACTCATAAATTCTGGTTTGGACCAGAGTCAGGGGTTTTTATAACCTAGAAGCTCCTGGATGGATTTCTGCAAGTCTAGTGAGCCTTGAAATTGTAAGCAAGTTTTTACACTCTTCAGCATTTGTGTGTTGTTTTTCCGGGAAGTGGTGGCAAGGCTTTCAGCAGATTCTCAAATGGGTCTTTGATCTAAAAATACATTTAAGCACATTGCCTTTGAGTAGTGGTTCTCAAAGTCTGATCCCTAACCAAGCAGAATGAGCATCTCCTGGGAACTTGTTAGGAATGCATATTCATAGCCCTTATCCCAGACCTACTGAATCAGAAACTCTGGGGCTGGTGCCCAGAAATCTGTGCTACTAAGTCTTCCAGGTGATTTTGATGCATGCTTAAGTTTGTGAACCTCTTCCCTAGAGCAAGAATAAGCACACATGATGTTCACCGGCCTGGGTGAGGCCTTCTTAGTGGATAGGATATAAAGGAGGACGGAGAAAAACCTTAAGAAGGCTGAGATTTTTGGAAGAAAACATTGAGACATAAGCTTTGAATGGTGCCTATGTTTTGCACAAGGCATTTACTGAGGGATCTCCACGGAGCTCAGAATAGGCATTTTGGGGCGGTGCTCGGCTTTAGACTTGCAGCTAAAAGAGGCAACCTACAGACTTGTGCACCAATCCCAGCTGTGGATTGATGCAGGATTCATGCCCATGATGTCAGTCTCTCACCACATCTTCCTGGAAACACAGGAAGGTCCAGAAGCAACCTGGCTTGTGCTGGGTGATGGGAAGGTGAGGATCCTGTGCCCCACACCCCTACCCTGCCCTATCCCTGCCCCTCTGGGATCCCAAGTCTGGCCTCCTCCTTTCTGCTAAGTCACCAAGCTGGAAAGCACTATGGTAGGGAGAAAGCCTGTGCCTGCTGGTTGGGCTGGATAGGTTCTGGGAATTCATTATGATCTAAACAACTATTCCAGTTATTCGTGTGACTCAGCCTCTGCAGTCTCGATCTTCCTGTGTCCACGGGCGGGTGCTGCTGACTCAGTGTTGAAGAGGGCACCTTGTCATCCCTCCTGGGCACCCAGATCTCTGCCTGCTGCCCCTTCATCCCCAGAGGACACCGAAGGAAAGCAGACGAACTCTTCGGAGTGTTCGGTTTCATTTCCAAACAAGCAGCCAAACTCCTCCCATGACAGCTTCTCCCTGCACACATTGGTCAGTCTTCTGCCCCCTTTGGAGGGAAGCAACGAGAAACTGTCACGCACCACATATGCACTTAGTGCACGATTATCCAGCACCTACGGTGTGTCCGGCTGGGTGATTGCTTAGCATTCAGATCCAGAGAGAGACGTAGGCGGTATCTGCCCACACCGTTCAGGGGCGGGGTGGGGAAAATGCATTCACAGACATTTGGGAAGTCATGGAAGAAGCGCTGAAGCGGAAGAGAGAGCTCCAGGAATGCCCAGCAGCAAGCGGCAACCCTTTCTAGGTGGCTGGCATTCCCTTCAGCACGCAGCGAAACTCAGAGTGCGGTTGAAAATTAACTCATGAGAGCTGAAGAGAGAAGAAAATGCCAGGAACCACCAAAAGCATTTTCTGGAAGAACTAGAGAAGACTGAAGAAAGGCAAAAGGGCAGAGAGACTAAAGTAACAAGTTTTACAGTTTTTCCCCAGGGCCTTTTCTTAATTTGAACCTATTATGCGCTACCCACTAGGCAGGATTGCTTAATTTCCCCCAAATAGTAAACTGCTTGAACTTTCCTCCTTTGTTTGAGGAGGAAAAAGGAGAAAAAAAAAAGATTATTTGCTGCTGGATGAAAATTAAGTAAACTAACATGGGCATCTACTATAACCAAACCTTTACATGTGTAGTATATATCTCATTAAATGCTACAAGAATACACACATACATGGCACAGTAGGTATCGAAGTAGAGAGGGGTTAAGTAGCCTGCCTGAGTGTGGCTGAGCTGAGATTAGGGCCTGTGTTCTTCCTACTTATAAACCTACTGTGAGTGTAGGTACAAAATGTGAATAGATGCTCAGATCCCATTTTCCAGAAGGACAAATGGAGGCACAGAGAAGTTGGGCAACCTGTCCAAAATCATACAAGCAGTAAGTGAGGTAAGAGGACTTCATACCCAGTTCTGCTGAATTTAAGATCTGGGCCTTTTTTGCCACACTGCCCTGTTTGTATTTCATTTTTGAGATCTGATTTTATCTCTCTTTAGGATCTATCATCTGCACATCTGTAAATATGGAATCTGATACCATTTACATCCAGGATTATAATCCACAGCCACTTATAAATTAAAATGCTTAATCCTAACCCCTAGCATACTTCCTTATTGACTTACTAATTAATTCAGTACGTTTATATTGCAAATTTATCTATTTGTGCCAAACACAGATCCCAAGAATAGAACAATCTGGAGCTTTTAGTATAACAGGGGAGGGGGTGAAATATTAGTTATATAATCAATCCATTTATTACAATTGTAGTAAATGGTATTATAACGATAGCTCATACTTCCATTGAATTTACCATGTGCCAGGAACCATCCTAGGGTACTCTACATAAATTAATTCATTTAATTCTCACAGGCCTAAGAGGGAAGTGGAGAAATCAAAGAAGGCTTCCTAAAAGGAAATGTCAACTGAGTCTGGAAGCAGGAGGAATTAGCTATGTGAAGAAGGGGAAGGGCCAGGAGTCCAGTCTAGGAAGGAACTGTCTGAGTACCCATTGCCACAGGAGTTTATGGAGCTCTTGAAATGCGGCTAGTCTAAATTGAGATGTGTTATAAATGTAAAATGTGTTATAAATGTACACACTAGGCTTCAAAGGCAGTATTGAAAAAAAGAAGTGTAAAATATCTCATTAACTTTTACATCGATTACATGTTAAGATGATACGTGGAATATGCTGGGGTAAATGAAATACAGTATTAAAATTCATTTTACCTGTTTCTTTGTACTTTTTTAATGTGGCCCTAGACAATTTTAAATCACATAGGTGGTTCACTATGTGGACTGGACAGTGCTGCTCCAGAAGCTTCCGGGAGCAGGTACATCAGAGGAAGCAGAATATGAAGAGCTGGGCAGAAAGATGGGAGGAGAGGAAAGCAGAGGCTAAGGCAACCGGAGCCACCAGCCTTCTCTCCTGCAGGCCAGAAAGGGTAACTGCAACCTGTATAAGGCCCAAATCTGAGACCTTGGGGCCTACTGCTGAGCTGAAAATTGTGCCTTCCTCAACACTAGCTGTGAGCCAGGGAAGGCTAGGGCCATTTCTGACTCAGGTTTTAAAGACGGGAGAGGCAAGGATGGATGAAGGAAACAGTTCAAATAATGCTATGTGCATGCATGAAGGTATCATTACCAATCTTACTAACACATCTGGGGTGGGAGGGGGGAGTGGGTGGGACCCGGAGGGAAACACACCAAGTGCTGTGTACATGTATGCTTGCATCACTTTGAACCTCACCGTGCTGTATAATTACAACACACCAATAAAACTATTGAAAACATCACATTGTAACCCACACATATATGCGATTATTATTATTGCTGTTGTTATCACTGTTATCTGAAGTTGCTTTTTACATTTGGGATGTGCCGAGCTCTTTTCATACATGGATTAGATATTATTTTAAGGAACATTAAAAAAAAAAGAACCATCAGGGTAAAAATGTAAAGAAAAATGGAGACACCTTAAGGTAAAATCCAAGCTCTTAGCAAGGGCTTGCCCAGTCCTCTAACATCTTTCTGCCTGTGCCTGTGCCTCTCTGACCTCATCTCCCACTCAACAGCTCCCTATACCCCACCTCAAAAACAGCAGGCATCCTTCCGTCTCAGGACCTTTGCACTGACTGCTCCCCCTACCCTAAACACTCCCCCCCAGCTATTACATGACCAACTTCCTTCACTCCTGGTTCAAATGGCACTTTATCAGTAGGTCTCCCCTGATCATCCCTTACCTTACTCTTTGTTTTCATAGCTTTTATCACTTTCTAATACACTCGATAGTTTATTTTTTATTATGTTTACTGTTAATCTTCCTATTAGAAAGAATGTCCCTCAAAGACAGTGTTCTCCATTTTATTTCCCTGCATTATCCCCATCTGTAGGGCTTCCGATTCAGTGGGTCAGAGCGGCTCTGACATAGAGTAGCTGCTCCATGAACCTTCTTGAGAGTTTTGACGGTAGTATTCAGGGCAGGTTCAGCCCAGGGACAGGCATCCTCTCTACACTCTTTTTTTCCTGAAGAAAGGACCTTTCATGTAACTTCCTGCACCTGAGCTTGTCTAACCTTGTTCCGCTCTCAGTTTTTACTGCTCAGGGTTCTGCTGGCTTCTGGATCCCACATAAGGGCCTCCCCAGATGCAGAGGGAAATGCTAGGACTGGGAGTTGGGATTGCCAGTTGTCCTAGTAACTTTGTGCAAATGCAGGGCCCAGACTCTTACCTGTTTCCCCAGGGGTCAAGGGTTCCTGGCTAAGTGGGAGGCTGAGCAAGGTATTTATGGCATCGAGAAGGAAAATAAGGATGAAAATTATTACCTACAGGGCAGTGGCTCAAAAGGGACTTTCCATGGGCTCCATCCCTGGAACTTGCTAGAAATAGTCTCAGGCTCCACCCTAGACCCACTGAATGAGAAACCCTGAGGAGGAGGTCAGGCAACTTGATTTAATAAAGCTTCCAGGAGATTCTGATGCACTAAGCTTGGGAATCCTGGCACTGGGGGAAAGGAGCTTTAGAGACAGGGGTGGACTGCAAAGGTCAAGCAACCGGGCTTGTCCGGGCAAGGGCGGGCTAGCCTGGGCAGGTTCCTGTGTGGAGGCAGTGCGGGGTGGTCCCAGCCCCAGTCTGACCTGGGAAGTTCTGAAGGCCAGGTCTAGGATGCCCCCAGGCTAGGAAAGTCTCTGCAAATGGCCAGTGACCTTTCACACAGCACAGCTGAGACTCTGGGGCAGCCTGCAGCCATATGAGGAGAGCAGCCATTCCCTGAGCCCTGAGGGGTCCTTGCCTGCCCAGCCCCCCAGGCCCCGAACCTCCGCCAGTCCCCTCTAGGCCTCTCCAATGCTTTCAGACTCTGATTGTCATCTTAGTGGGTCTCTGTTGTAGCTTGTCTCTGATTTTCTCTCTTCATCTCTGCCTCTCCCCTTTGTGATAGTTCCCAGAGCCCACTTAGTGTCCCAGAGGGTACTGGGCTCAGAGTGGTCTGCAGAGAAATAACAGGTACCCGCCCTCGCTCCTGGAATTCCTCCACAACTCCCTCCTCTCTTTCCTTCTCTACCCTCCCAGCTTTTGATGTCCTTTCTCTTCTCTCTGTTCATACCTAAAGGAACTTTTCTTCTGGAATGGCCCATAGCAGGATTTTAAAAGCCTGCTTCCAGAACTTGGCAATTAAAATGTAAGCCTTACCTTGGTGCCAACAGTTGAAGCTGTTATCAGCTATTAACACCACAACCACAATAAGTTTATTTACCTAACACTGCCATATCCTATGGGAGTCACCCAGCTGAAACTATCTACTTTCACTTTTGTGCTATCAAAAACAATTCCCATTGATCCAGCTATTTACTGAGCACCTAGTGTTCACAACTGCTCTCCATAGGCTTTGTCCAATGGAAATGATAATATGAACCATCTATGAAATTTTAAATTTTCTAGTAGCCACATCAAAAAAGCAAAAACACATAGGTAAACTCAATTTTAATGTGCTTTATTTAACCCAGTATATACAAATATCATCTCAATATGTAATCAACACAAAAATTATCAACAAGATTTTTTTTTTTTTTGCTGTACTGAGGATTGAACCCAGGGGCATTCTACCTCCGAGCTACACCCCCAGCCCTATTTTTTATTCTTAATACTAAACAGTGTCTCACGAAGTTGCAGAGGGCCTCACTAAGTAGCTGAGGCTGGCCACAAACCTGATCCTCCTGTCTCAGCCTCCCAAGTACTGGGATTACAAGCCTGTGCCACCACGCCCAGCTCAACAAGATATTTTACATTTACATTTTTTTCATGCTGAGTCCTTGGAATTTTGTGTATATGTTACACTTCCAGCAAGTCTCACTTCCATCTAGGTACATTGACAAGTGCTACTATATAGGACAGTTCAATTCTAGACCCTGGGAGCAGAGCTATGGATGAGATAAAGGAAGAGGGACAGAGAGTTCATTGAATATAGAAACATTCAATGAATAAATGAATAAATGCTAATACTGTTTAATGCTATGAAGAAATTAAAACAAAATAATGGCATAGAATGACTGGACATTATCTTATTTAATCCTTTTTGATTTCTCGTTTTCTTTTCTTTTCTTTCCTTTTTTTAAAAAATATAGTACTGGAAATTGAACTGAGAAGCACTCTACTGCTAAGGTGCAACCCACAGCCCTTTTTATTTTTTGAGACAGGGTCTTGCTAAGTTGCTGAGGCTTGCCTGGATCTTGAGATCCTCCTGCCAGGCCCTCTCAAGTAGCTGGGATCATTTAACCCTTTCAGTTCCCCTTCAAGTTGAATAATCCTGCATAACAACTTTACAGATATGAAAACTGAGGCTGAGAGACCATGCAACTTGTCCAAGTGCCTATAGCTGGTGAATTGTATGAGCCAGATTTAAATCCCAGTCTGACTGATTCCCAAGCTGGTTGCCACTACCCTACAAGGCCAGCTTGAAGGCAAGTCTCCTACAAAAAAGAGAGAAAAGAGGAGTTGAATAGCTTTGGAGTTGAAACTGCTGTGCACTAAGAGATCAGTGATGCTCTGTGTCACTGATTGGGTGTCATGGCCTCTCTGGGCCGCCTAAAAGGTAAATGAAGGGCTTGGTCCTTTGGACTAGCCCATCCACAAAGGGGATAAAGAAATTTGATCAAAACAGAAACATTTCATCATCAAATGTACCTGTTTTTACAGAGGTTTCGTGTAAAGCTCAAAGTATCTTTTCTTAGTCCGAGTGGGTTAGACCAGTGTCCCAGGACAACAGGGACAGTACTGCATTGTGCTAATGAGCAGCGATTTTGAATGGTGGTAGGTTGGACATCAGAGCTCTAGGACCAAAACTGTTTTGAGTTTCAGTTTTCTTTATTTTAAAATGGGTATCTTGCCGGGCGTGGTGGCACATGTTTGTAATCCCAGTACTTGGGAGGCTGAGACAGGAGGATCTGGGTTCACAGCCAGCCTCAGCTACTTAGTGAGGTCCTCTGCAACTTAGTGAGACCTGGTTTCAAAATAAAGAATAAAAAATAGGGCTGGGGTATAGCCCGGAGGTAGAATGCCCCTGGGTTCAATCCCAGGTACCGCCAAAAAATAAAATAAAATAAAATGGGTATCTGTATCACAGCATATTCATAAAAATGAAATGACAGGTTGCAGGTAAGCATGTAACAGAGTAGCTAGCATACAGTAAGCACGTGGTAAATATTGGCTATTATATTAAGTCCTCAAGGATACTGCACATTTGGCATTAGAAAGATTTGTGTTTGCTTCGGCTCTACCATCTATAAGCTGTGTGATTTAGGCAAATCAATCAATAGCTCCGGACCTTAGTTTTTCCATCTAGAAAATGGGAACAAGAGCTTTATCTGTCTAACCTGACAGAATGTCTTCTTAAATGTCAACGCAGATTCTGCGTATGAATGCTCTTTGAGAGCTGGAAGGCTCTGTGCCTGTGTGGATTTTCTTGGTAATTATTTTCCTGTCAAGGCTTCATATGCTGTCTGAGTCCCCCTCCTTATTGCCTTCATAGCAGAAAACTCGGTCTTTGTGCCAGCAGTGCTCAGCACAATGCTTGATGTGCCCAAAGTGCCCAGATTATTCAAGTTAGGAGTCAGAGGGTCTGGTCTGGCCTCAGCTGCAGCTGGTGGAGTGTCCTTTGACCAATCATTTAACTTCTCCAAGCTGTTTTCTTATCCCCCAAATGGGGATAGTCTTAGTATTTGATTTGCTTACTTGTTGGGGTCATTCAGGATGATCAAAAGAGATAAAAAAGCATGTTGTACACCATAATGTTTATGCAAGTTTGAGGCACTTTTCCCAACATACAGCTTATCTCTCCTCTTGCAGGCTCTCAGCCCTGCAGAGCAGTCACCCACCCAGAACTAATTAGGGGTTCCCGCCCAGGTCTCTTCTCTCTCATGCCTGGGTGCTCCTGCTGTGCATCTTGAGGAAGCTGGCTCCTCTGCCGGGAATTTCCTCCCTCGTCCTTCACCTCCACTTTACTTGAGGACACCTAAGAAACCTTAGTCATGCTCTAGCACCAAGCTTACAATGCTCTCCTCTCTAAAACCCTCTTGGGCCCACCCAACCAGAGTTAGTCACCACCTCCCCTTGCGTTCCCAGGACAGGCTGCCAGCATCCCTGAGCGCCTGCATGGCAGCTGTGGTTTTACTCATGTAAGGACAGTGGTAGAGCACAGAGATGGACGGAGCACAGAGGCTCCGGAAACTGGGTCAAATCCTGGCTCTGATACTTGCTAAGCATGTTACTGTGGGGAAGTTACTTACCTTTTCTGCCTCAGTTTCCCTATCTGCTATATCCTGAGAATAGTGATACCCCCCTCATGTGGCTGTTGTTGAGAAGAGACAGGTCAAACACTTAGCATAGTGTCTGGTGCATAGTAGGCGCTCCATAAATTTCAACTCTTATTTATGTTTTTGTTCTTTCTTAATCTAGCAGCAAGGGCTAGATCTTATCTTCGGTGCCTAAAACAACCCTGGCATATAGAAGGAACTCAACAAAGGATTGTTGAATGAGTGACTCAGAATCGCACATGCCATAAATTCCTGGGCTCTACTCAGCCTCTCCCCTACCCCCTGGAGCCTGTTGCTCTCCATTTAGAAACTTGCAGTTTCTACTTTCCTTCCAGTATCGGTATTAGGGCTGCTTTCTTGGCCAGGAGTTCCCCCATCTCCTGCCCAGTTTCCTATTTGGCGTTTTGACTCAGGTTCTTCCTGTCCCACCCTGCCTCTCACGATGTTGCCTTCCCCACTCATTGTTAGCTTCTGATCTCTCCAGATCCAAGCTTTCTACTGAATTACATCAGAGGCCTCTGCCGGGGGTTTTAGGGTCCTCAGCACTGTGGTCCTCCAGAGCTACTTTTATATATTCTCACTGCTTGCCTGAGCCCTTCTCTGAGCAAGGCAACCTCTACATCATCCTATCCATCAACTTATCTTTTCACCCATCCATCCCTCCCAACCCAGATCAACCACCTATCCACTCACCATCCATTCAACCACCTACCCATTCACCTTTCCATCCATCTATCTGCCCCATCCACCCACCCAGGCATTCAATTAACATTCACATATCTATCACTCTACGGTCCCTATATAGAATACAGATTTGAAAAGAAAAGGTTGTCTCCCACACCCTCTGGTTTACCCTCTGCCAGGGTAAATTAGATAACCAAAGAACTACAGTTTGCTGCAGGAGGCAATTTGTGTCATATGGGTGCCATAACACGTTTGAAATTAAAGTCCATGGATGAGATGTGAACTTCTTAAAATTACAAGCAAAATTGTGTGGGTGAGAGGGTGTATGAGATGACTCTTAATACGCATGCACATCTTTCAGGGAAGAGGCTCTCATGACATTATCAGAGGGGGTCCCCAGGAAATACAAGGAAAAGTCTGGAGAAGAGAGAACCCTGCTTCACAGGACCTTCAATGGAGAAGAAGGGAAACTAACATTTATTTTGGATCCACTACGCACCAGGTACCATTTCTGCTTTTGGGACATGAATATATCCTCATTGTGAATATGGGAACGGACAAGAAATAAAGCAGAGGAAATTAGTCCTTACTGAGCACCAGGCTAGGCGATATAATCTCACTTACTGCTTACAGTAATCTTGCAGAGTAAGTGTAGTATCTCTATTTTACAGAGGAGGACACTGAGAGAGGTACAACAAGATGCACAGTCCCGCAGTCCCAGGGGAAGAGTAAGGATCTGAACCCAGGTCTCTGGGGCCCAGGTCCCTGACTCCCTCCTAGGGGTATCTGTGGACCAAGCATGATACTGGGTAAGTACTTTACAACTGTAAAACACCATGCAGTGTAAGAGAAGATGCTATTGACTATGCTTTGGGAGCATTTAAAGGGTGGTACGAGCCTAAAGAATTGCTGTCATTAAATTTTCAACTGTCTGCAAAAAAAAGAACGACCTTTTCTTGCAGATGCAGCCCATGGCAAAGGTCAGCGAGTGCCGGTTCTCACCCAGTGAGTGTTATCACAGCAGTTTCCAGGAACTAGGCTGGCACAGGGCAGCCTCTCAGCAGGCACTTGTAGCTGGGACTGTGGCTGAAAGGTGCCCTCTGTCCCGCCAACCTCTGCGGGCCCCCTCTGCGGGGGGTTCTGCCTGGTGAGGGCAGCAGCCGGCTCCATCACAGCTGACAGAGAAGACATTGCCTCAAAACTGCACCACTTCCTGGAGCCACCAGCCAGGCAGGCAGGGTACATATTCTTTCATGTCCGGAAATTTCTAGAACCTCAAGAAAGCCTGTGTCCAGTTTGGCTGCCCTCCTAGATGGACCCCAGTTGCCTAATATTCTACCACTCCCTCCCTGCACACAAGGAACTCAAGCTCAGGTGGAAACCCCTGGACTAAGGGGAGGTTGAACTAAATCACCTCTAACCCCCCTTCCAGTCACATAAGAATGGGATAAACTAAGGGAGAAAAGATTATTTTCAACTAAAATGGTTTTCTCCTCGAAGGCAGGGACCATGTAATTTGTTGATTTGGCCTCTTAACTGGCCTTAGTCTCGCCTCCTCTCCCCAGTCTAGAAGGCCACCATCATTGCCCCAGTGACTAACACCTGTCTCCCTCTCCCGCAGGTAACCAGTCCTGTGGCTGCTGCCCTCAGGAGCCAGACTGGGATTTCTGACCAGATCTCCTTACATCTCCAGCCTTCTTATGATTCTCCAATTGTTCTTCTTGCTGGATTTCAGACCTGAGGTTCTTGCCACCTGCTCAGCTCCCCTGTCATCTTTCCACCCCCGGAACCTCAGCCCCATGGTCCCTCAGCTCTCCCCATGTCTGTGGCTTCCCAGAAAACACTACCTCACCTGTAGATCTCAGTCATTAATACAGGGTTCCTGCCCTGCAACCCCTAAACTCAATTCAGTGCCCTTCCCCACTCCTGTGATACCCACTGTCTTCTTCATTGTTTTGCAATTTCCTGGTGAAATTTCTGTCTCTCCCAGTGCCCGCAAGCTCTGGGCAGGCGGAACCTTTGCTTATCTATCTCATATACTCAGTGTCCCACCCAAGGCCTAAGAGCCTTCCTTAGAAGAGGTGCCTGGTGAAGACCCTGGCTCTCCGCAAGGTAGGGTTCTACCCTGGGCCAGGCTAGATTCCCTAGCCTCAGAGCTTGGAGGGCCTTGCTGCAGAGGGCACCCAGGTGGAATCCATTAGTGCCTCCTCCCCCTGCTCATAACTGAGTTTGCTGGGAAGGCAGGCGGCCTCCGGAGACACCTGAATCATATTATAGCGTTTGGCAGCAAAGCGAGGTGTAACTGGCCTCCTTACCCCACCCCCTATTTTTAGCAGGATGACCGGCATCCTGCCCCCACCAGCACCCTGCCTGCTCTCTGCCAACATCCCTGGCTGTGATAGAGGCGCCACCAGTGCATGGGCAGCTGCGGTCACATTCAGAGTGGGTGAGGCAGAGGGACTCACTTCAACCCTGACATTCAGTCTGTCCCTTGTGACTTAGGTTGCCACTTAGCCCCGGGGCTGCTGGATGCCAGCAGGGATAGCCCTTCCATCAGATATCCATGACAGGGGGGAAAGGTCAGAGCCTGGCTGGGCTGCTGAGTCACCGATGAGAGGACCCGCTGTGGGCTGCCATCACAAGGGCACCTCCTCCACCTCGGAAGCCCATAGGATTCCTGGAATAGATCCGTTCAGGGTCAACAGGAGAGGCTATTGTCCCTCCCTTCCTTCCTTCCTTCCTTCCTTCCTTCCTTCCTTCCTTCTTCCCTCCCTCCCTCTCTCTCTCTTTCTTTCTTTCTTTCATTTATTTATTGTGGTACTGGAGATTGAACCCAGGAACATTCTACCTCTGAACTACACCCCCAGCCCTATTTTATTTTTTTATTTTGAAACAGGGTCTCACTAAGTTGAAAAAGGCCTTGCCAAATTGCTGAGGCTGGCCTTGAACCTGTGATCCTCCTGTCTCAACCTCTCAAGTACTGGGATTACAGGCGTGTGCCACCACAACCTAGTTTGTCCCTCTTTATTAAGCAAGATGGTAAAACATGGCTGGGAAGAGAGCAGGCTTCAAGTTAGGCCTGAGTTGAATTCCATCCCTGCAGTGTACCAGCTGTGGTAGCCAGGGCCAGTGCTTCATCTCCTGACCCTCAGAATCTCCTCTCTACAGTGGAGATGATACCTCCTAACTCATGGGATTATGAGAAAAAAAATGAAGTACAGTATGTCAAAAACTTACCAGAGTGCCTGGCAAATAGTAAACACTCCATAAATGGTAGGTATTATGATTTGTACATTCTGACCTCTCAGTAGCTGCTTGATCTCTGGGGAACACTGTGTCTCCCCACAGACACTAGGCTCTGGCCCCCAACTCCCTACATCCACAGTCATGTGCTTGTGACTTTGGAAAGTTTAGCCGAGACAGGAAGAAAGGAAAAGGAAGTAAAAGACCAGTGACTTATTTTTTTAAAAAATCATCTCAGATGCACAAACTGCTTCCCCAATATGTTGGTCTTCCCCTGGCTGTGTCTGAGTGGAAACCACACACACAGGCAGACATGAGGGCTATACAGGCAGCTCAGCAAGCAGGGCTTTACTATGTCAAGCTTCCTGTCTTAGACAACTAGAGAAAATAGAGTCCATTAACCAAGACCTCTACAACGCATGGCTCCTTTACCCTCCCTGCATTTGGATCTGGGATTGGGGCTCTGGCTCCTGGTTTAATCCCCCCTCCTTCCACCTTCAACCTATGGTTGTACTCTTCGAATTGCAGGAAAAACATCCATGTACTCTTTGAACCAACATGGAGAAGACCTAATTTGCTCAGCGTCATTTGGCAAGATGTTTAACCTCCCTGGTAACCTAGCTATCTTTAGCCTCCTTGATGCTATTTTGAAATGTCAAACTAGCAAATACTGCTTCCAAAATGGTTCTGATCTGAGATGTGACAGGATGCTTGGGGGTGGGGAGATGAGGAGGAGGTGGGGATGGTAAAGGAGCCTTCTGGTAGAGGGTGAGATAATGCGCCAACTTTACAACTATAGAGATTCTCTCCCTTCTACAGCCCCAGCCACCTCCTCCAGGGGATGGGGCCACCTAAGGGGAAGTGGGACACTGAGTCCCGCCTGGGTCTAACCTAGAGGATGTCTGCTTATTGACTCTGGAACAAAGAACTGGGCATCACATTGGCCCCAAGAGCAAAATGACTCCCATGTGCCAAATTCAGTCTGAAAATATTTTTCAATCACTCATTCATTCATTCATTCATCCATTCATTCATTCATTCATTCATTCAACAAGTAGCTATTACCAACTATGTGTCAGGCACCATAATAGGCACTGGGGATATAATAGCTTGTAAAAGGTTAATATCCCTTGGAATCACCCAGGGAGTTTTATTTAAATGCATATTCTCAAGGCCCAGCTCTGGGAGTCAATCCAGGAGGTTTGTGCCCAGGATCTGCATTTTGAACAAGTACCCAGGTACCTTGATGGAGGTATCCCAGGGTGTATGAGAAACTTTGGTCTAGCTTGTGGCGACATCTATTCCTAAGTGAGCATCATGCCAAGGCTGAAAGCTAAGGATATAGAAAAACCATTCCAGACCCAGAAGAGCTTACAGTTCACAGTCTCCAGAAGACAAACAAGTAATGGAATTTGGGGGTGTGAAGTACCTGAAAGCAGAGGTACAAGTGCCGCTAGAGCCCCACAGAGGAGGTAACTAGCCGGGCAGGCTTCCTGAAAGAGGTATATTTGAGCTGGGTCTTGAAACATAGGAGGTATTTTGCAGATAGAAAAAGAGCAGGTGCAGGTTACACTTTCTGAAGACTCACCAAGAAAGACACTTCTCCCTTCCCACATGCTTGTACGATGGGACTGGCACACTTCCCATGGAGAAGTGGGGGTCTGTGTTCCCAGCTCTTGAATCTGGATGGGGCATATGACTGCATGTGGCAGAAATGGTGCATGGGACTTCAGAACGAGGTCATTAAAAGGCCATGCGGCTTCTGTGTGGCCCTTTCTTTCTCAGGATATACCCCTCAGGAGTCCTGAGCCATTGACATACAAGGCGTATAGCTACTCCGAATCTGCCAAGCTGGAGAAATCATGAAGAGAAACCAGATAATTCCAGCCCCAGCCTCTGAGCCACCTCAGCTAACATGGAGGGGCACAGCCTGCCCAGAGTGCAGGTTTGCGAACAAAATAAAAGTTACTCTGCTCTTCAACCACTACATCTTGGCGTGCTTAACATATGGCATCGGATACCTGGAAGGAACAGGTTGTAAAGGTGTTTCAGGAAGAGGGATGATAATAGGCGCAAAGGTAAGGAGAGGTGAGATGGGCACATATACTGTTTTTGGGATCTGGAGAGGTGCAATGTCCTCATGCAGAATTTAGAGGCCTGCCTGCATTCACCACAGTCTCACACCCGCAACTCAGCCACCTGTGTGTTTGAACAAGAGGTGAGATGTGTGCTCTATCTCCAGGTTACTGGGTGATACCTCAGATTGACATATATGGTTGCAACTGTCATGTCTTTGTTGAGATGTAATTTTGAGGGTGTGGGCAGTACTTTCCAAGTTCCTAGGGAGAGATCCATTTGATATTAAAATTGAAGTGAGTCAGGCATCTTTTAGTCTCGCAGTGGTGAGCACTGTGCCCGGCACTCAGCAGGCCCCAGCAGATGTTGTTAGAGTGTCTGAATGAGGTTTGCATGTAAGTAGCAGCATCAGCATCAGAGCCTGCATCTCTGACTCATGGGCTTGTAGAATCCCAGGCAAAGAAGAGGTCTTTACAGGTCACCCTCCCTATCACCCTGCCAACATGAAGGACTCAGCTGTCGTCTGCTTACACACCTCTTCCAGCAACCTGTTCCTGCCTGTTATGAAGTTCTTTCTTTGGCTCCAACTCTTCTTAAAATTCCCCACATTGAGTCTGGTTCTATCTTTGGAGTATAGGAGTCTGCTCCCTTTTCCTTATGAACACTGTGACGGCATGGGGACATGTCAACTTGGCCAGGCTGAGACACCCTCCACAGAATTCTCTCTCTAGTCTGAGTGGGCCATGAGCCGGGTTCTTCATGTGAATTGTAGGTTGGATGGAGGCAGTGGCCACTCTGCAGTGTACACATGCCTTCTCCCAGTGGCTCAGTCACACACCAATCTAAGTGCTGCGCTAAAGGGGGTTTGCAGGTGTGAAGTCTCCAGCCAGTTGACTTTGAGCGAACAGCTGGATCTATAAGTGCTTCCTTTTCTCTGTGGGCCCTCCCTTCCTGTCTCCCCTGTGGTCCTGGGATTTTCTTCGCCAGCTCCCACAATTGCACAGGATAATTAGTAATACTTGAAACAATAATAAATATATAATTTTAAATTTCTCTTAATAATCTATTATCTAGTCATCCATCCATCTATTCACCCACAATTGATCAATCATCCATACCACCCAGAGTTCTACTTTTCTGGTTAAACCAGGACCTATATACCCTGTTTCAGAAGACCTCTATGGCTCCAGTCTTCCTTCTCTAGTTATGCAGTCTTATTTGCATCAGTGTTGCTTATACAATGTAGTTTTGAATCTCTTCACCATCCTGGCGTCTTTCCAAACAAGTTACACTTCTTATGCCTGTTCCTCTACACTTTATTATTCATCAAGCATTTATTACAGTCTACTGCATGCCAGGGGTCATCTGGGGGTACAACAAAGAATGAGACTCACCAGTTCCTGGATTCATGGAGCTTCGGTTCCTAATTCTAAGGCTACATTTCCTAGAGGGTATAGACTAGTCCTATCAAGATTGGAGGAAAAGGGCTGTTTAACCATCAGGATCATAAATTCCACTCAGTACTGAGAAGGAAAATTCCGGTGATATGTAATGAACATTTGATGACATGGCTGGACAATAGTTCTATTAATTTCTGGGCATTTAAAAATTAGTCATTACATATTATCATCACAGCAATCATATGGGGTAGACATGTTCTTTCTCATCTCTCAAATGACCCAGGAGATTGCACAACTTTTAAGTGCAGAGCCAAACATTGCCCCCAGGTGTGTAAGATCCCAAAGATCATGCCTATGGCCAAACATCAAAACGTGGTCCGCCAAGGGGCTTATAGAAAGACAGTCAGCTGTCATCCATCTGGGTATCAAGCTCTACCTAGGTTCTCTTGTCTCTGTGACTCTAATTCCACTGCTATATTACTTTAGTCTCCAGTCTATGCAAGTACAAGGAAGACTCTTTTTCTCTTCAAAGGCTCAAAAGACAACCTGCTCAGACAGGAATAAATTACAAATTATACTGAGAACAATCCTCTTTGTAGTTACCAGTCTAGGCTTTTGACAGATGACAAAACATAAAGCCCGAAATACTGTTCTCTGCCAAGCCTGTGGAACTTTAAGAAGAGTCATGGAGCAAAGGAAGGGAACTAACAATTGTGAGCATCCACCATGGGCCAGGGTCTGTGTCAATGATGATGATGATGATGATGATGATGATGATGATAAAATAATAACAAACATTAAGTATTCTCCTACTACATGCCAGACCGTGTTAGTCAGCTTTGCATTTCTGTGGCCCAAATACCTGACAGGAACAACTTAGAGGAGGAAACATTTATTTTGGATCATGGTTTCAAAGGTCTTAGTCCTTGACCAGCCATCTCCATTGCTCTGGGCCTGAGGTGAGGTAGAACATCAAAGCAGAAGGGAGTAGTGAAGGAAAGCTGCTCAGCAGCTCATGGAAGTCAGGAAGCAGAGAGAGGAAGGGTCTGGGGAGAAGATAATCCTTTCCAGGGCTGTCCCCCAGTAACATGCTTCTCCCCCACCCCCCAGCAAATGCTTTATTCTAATAACTTGTCAGCCTCTTCCCTTACTCCGTTTGATTCTGGGAGGGCAGAGCTATGCCTATCTGTTCACTGCTGTATATCAAGTGCCTAATGCAGTGTCTGGAGCAAAGATATATTGTTCTATAAAATAAACATTAAAATACGCATGCATTTTACATGTGAGGAAACCAACCCATGCAAGGTCAAACTGGCAATGAGTGATAGAGCTGATTTTGGAATTCAGATTTCCATGAGGTTGAATTGTTTTTTTTTTTTCAGTATTGGGAATTAAACCCAGAGGCATTCTACCTCTGAGCTACACCCCCAACCCTATTTTTTATCCTTTATTTTGAAACAGGGTCTCACTGAGTTGCGGAGGGCCTCACTAAGTAGTTGAGGCTGGCCATGAATCAAAGATTCTCTTGTCTCAGCTTCCCAAGTACTGGGATTACAAGCATGCGCCACCACATCTGGCCATGAGGTTGAATTCTGAACTCTCTTTCTATCGCATTTTCTTCCCAGCTATAGACTGACTTTCCAGAACAAGGCTAATCACAGAGTAGGTACTCAATAAAATGTGCCACTAAATGGAGGAAGTGGCCTGTTTCCTAGTTCTTCCATCCCTTTATTTAGGTTTCCATATTTTCCATGATGCCAACAACATGGTTTAAAACATGTTCACCGTGTTCACCCCCTATCCTGACTCTGAGAACTCTGTATCATGCCCTGTGTGGTTCCCTGGCCCCTGTGCAAATGCCTGCCGTTTGAGTTTGTACCATCTTTTAAGGTAATGAAGCCTACCTAAATAGTGAGGTACTGCATTTTCCCTCCCTCTGAGTCTCTCAAAATAAATGTTGGTTTATTTTCTTGGAATTCTGCATGCTTCTAGGTGGAGATTTCCCCAGCCTACTAAAGCATCAAAATAGAGAGTCTTGGGTTTTGAGGAGATAGGGAACTTATCCCAAGAGAAGTATGGCAACTTCCTAAAATAAATGAAGTCATTTCAGTCCCAAGGTTTACAATGGGAGAATCTTGGGCAAATGATAAAGTCACACTAGAGAAATTAAAGTTCTTGTGGGTCGGAGAGAGTTTGAATTGCTAGAATGAGCACTAACCCCAAGAGGCAATGCTTTCCCATGATGTGAGTTATAAATCCAGGTTGTCTGTCCATCCTTCCTTTCTCCTTCCTTGCATCCAAAATGTTCCAAGCAGGTATCCAGGATTTGCATTGACCCAGCAGTAAGAAGGAACATATCCAACCAGATGTGGTGGTATACACCTGTAATCCCAGTATTTGGAGGCTGAGATAGGAGGATTGCAGGTTGCAGGTTTGAAGCCAGCCTCAGAAACTTAGCAAGACACTATTTCCAAATAAAAAATTAAATAGGTCTGGGGGTGTAGCTCAGAGGTAGGATGCCCCTGGGTTTAATCCCTAGCAACACACACGCATTAAGGAGCATATCCCAATTAGGAAAATCCACTAAGGGTGAGTTCAAGGGGGGAAGACAAGAGATGGAGCTTGCAGGGTAAGTGGAGGCTAGTTCTCAAAGTTGTTCTTAAGGCAATGGTGAGCCACTAATGAGAGATAAGTAGGGGAGGACTTTACTTTTCAACTTGTTATTAGAATACTTTAAACATTTTAGGGGCATTTTTGGAGCCCTCCACATACTCTGTGTTTTTGGTGGTCCTGACGTTACAGGACTGAGCTAGGAGTTACTTTTAGTTCTAACTCATAGTATAACTTAGACAAGTCACTTCCTATTTCGGGTCTTTAATTTTCTCATCTCTAAAGGAAGAAAATGAAAATTCAGGGTGTTGGCAAACTTGGCATGCCGATTAGTTTTCTCTTACTGAACTGTTCCCAGAGGGTCAACCAGCCTTCAATAGGTGTGATTAATAAATTACAAAAGGTAAATAGAGTGCCTTAGAAGATTTTATGTTCCTTATTTAAATTTTACCTGCCTTTATAGCTTGCCAGGAAGCATGTCATTCAACTCTTCGCCCTGCATGAATGAAGACAAAATAAATCAGACGCCGTGTGCTTTTAAACTCACTAAATGAAAGCCCAGCATGCATACAGCCTCCCTCCAAATTAATCACCAGATTAAATGCAAGACGTGCACACTCAATCAATAACTTGTGACAGAGATCTCCTGTCTGTGCTTCAGGAAAATTCCACTTCCTTTCAGATGTTGTTGCTTGAAATGTCAGGAAGTTTCCATTCATCATCTGCCCTCAAAAATGCCACCATCGCCATCCTTCGTGTTTCTTTGCTTCCTTTCTTTAGAGGAATTCAGGGACCTTGCTAGGGGGTCCACTCATCACTGCTGCAAGGAGGGTGGTAGTGTGCAGATGGAGAGGTGTAGAGAGATTTGACTTAAAGATAAGAAAACCAAATCACAAAGAAGACCAATGTTTTGTTCCAGTGTACCGAAGAGACTAACCTCTTGTGTTTCCTTGGGTGAGCAGCTGGGAGTAGTGGGAAGAACATGGATTTAGGAGTTTGAGAGGCATGTATTCAAACCTTGACCTCAAAAGCTCTCTGTGCTTCACCATCATCTGTAAAATAGAGAAAATAAAGACACTGTACATTTATGTCTTAATACTGACACTTACTAGTTCTGTAAACTTGGGCAAGTTACATGACCTCCCTGTGCCTGAGCATCTTCATTTGTAAATGAGGTCAGGGAGTTAAATGTCCAGCCTGCTGTCACTGCTCAACACATGATAATAATGGAATATTTAACCTCTGCATCAAGGCTACATCCACTTTCCCTGTTCTTCAAAACTTGACCCTGTCGTCACCTTCTCCTGCAATCCCTATATTGAGTTAGTCCCTTTTTACAGGGCTATAATAAAATTCATAGTAATTAAGAGAATAGTAATAATGCTAACCCTAACAACTAACTTATTTATCACCACACAGCATACTCCAAGTACTTTATTTGGATGAATTCATTTAGTCCTCATAAGATTCCTATTAGTAAGTGTTATCATATTCCTCATTTCATAGATGAAGAAACAGGCATGAAGTTTATATTACCAGCTTGAGATTGACCACTGATGTCTTAGTCAGTTCAGGCTGCTATAACAAAATACCATAAACTGGGTGACTTATAAACAACAAGCATTGGTTTCTTACAGTTCTGGAGGCTGGGAAATCCAAGATGAAGGTGCCTGAAGATCTGATGTCTGGTGAGGGATCCTTTCCTCACTGATGGCTGTCTTCTCACTGTAATCTTGTGAGGCAGAAAGGATTTCTCTGGGACTCTTTTATAAAGGACGAATCCCATTTACAAGGGGATTGACTTCATGACACGCTTACCTTCCAAAGGCCTCACCTCTTGATACCATTCCTTGGGGTTAGAATTTCAACACATGGATTTTGGGGTCACCTAAACATTCAGACCATAGCAACTGTAAGTAGAGGAGTGGCCCTGTCTCCCACAGCACCCTGGGTGTCACTCTTTCTTGACTTGACCATAGGATCATGATAGTTCCTCTTACCTGGCTTTCCACTCCACTAGATTTCAGACATCCCTGAAATAGGGATTGAGTGGTATGTACACTCTTATATTCCAAAAGCTGAGCCCAGAGTAGGTACTCCCTGAATTTGAAATGAAATGGAATTGACTTATTCAAAGACAGTAGACTATGAGTATTTAACAGCAAGGGCTCTGCATTGAGAAGGTGACTTCCCAGGTCAGAATGTTGCAGAGCGAGACATCATCTCACACGGAAGACGCTCAGCCAGACTGGGGCAGAGCAAAGGCAAGAGCAATGCGGACAACAACCAAAAAAAAAAAAAAAAAAAAAAAAAAAAGATCAACTCAAAACTTCCCATCTCCACACAAGTGAAATACCCTTGATACATATAATGTGCATAGTCTGGAAATTGCCATCAGAAACTCAGGGAGTGGTTCACATGGCTGACAAACACATAGATGTGAAATAAATTGCAAAGGAAAACTTTTTGCAGTTCTAATTCCAGAGTGGTGGCTTAAGTATTCTTAACAAATTCTGTGTTGTCATATAATCTTGTGCTGAAAAACTTCATGAGGTATTGTTAGGGATGGGTGTCAGGACTGAGTGGGACCCACGATTGCAATTAAGACTCTGATGCTAACAGAGTATGGAAGAAGAAAGTCTTAAAAACATATAAAGAAATGCTCAAATGCACTGATCATTAGAGGAATTAAAACTAAGTAGCCAGGTATTTTTTTTGGTGTTTTTGCAAAAGTTAGTAAGATCGGCGATATCTAGCTTCAGGGAGGCTCTGAGAAAATGGGTATGCGTATACCCTGTTAGTGGGTGTGCAATATTGGAGTCTACACCCAAATCCCATTTCTAGGATTCTAACATTCAGAAATACCAGCACATGTCTGATAAACATACTTTCAAGTATGTTCATTTCAGCACCTTTTGTAATGGTGGAAAACTAGAAATTTCCAAAGTAAAGAAATAACTCAAAAAAATTATGGTATATTCATGTGCTAGGGACCAGTGAAAACAAATATAATAGGTCTACATGTGTCAACACAGAGACACCAGACTCTCACAACTAAGTGATCAGGAGGGATAGGAATGGGAAAGGAAGGGGATATAGGTGTTTTGTTTTCTTTCCCCCCCAACCTATATTTGTTCCTTCCTTCTTTCCTTCCTTCCTCCCTCCCTCCCTCCTTCCCTCCCTTCCTCCCTTCCTTTCTTCCTTCCTTCCTCCCTCCCTCCCTCTCCCTTCATTCGTTCCTCCCTCCCTTCTTTTTTCCTTTTTTATTATCTAATAAGCATATATTAGTCTTCCTTCCTTTATTATCTAGTGAACATATCTTAATATCCCTTGATTGTCTAATGAACATATCTTTGCTGCTACAACAAAAATATTATAAACTGGGAGACTTGCAAACAACAAACCTTGAATTTTTTAGAGTTCTGGAGCCTGGAAAGAAAAAGATCAAGCAGCAGCAGCATCAGCAGCAGCTTTGGTGTCTGGCAAGAACCTGCTTTCCAGTAGAAGACACCTTCTCACTGTATCTTCATGTGCAGAAGGGGCAAAGGAGATCTCTTTGGCCTTTTTCTTTCTCAAGGGCACCAATCCCAATTATGAGGACTCTACCATCATGACCTAATCAAGGCCTCACCTTTTAATACCATCATCTCGGAGGCCAAGACTTCATCCTATGACTTTTGGGAGGTCTGAGATCTGAGATTCAGCAGGAGCTCTCCAGCAGAGGTACAAAAGGGCCCAAGCCTAGAGGTGAAAGTGTGTGGGCTGTTGAAGTCTGCAGCTCCAGGACTTCCTAGGAGCTCAGATAGTTTATTCCATCTTGGGAAGGGGCACCAGACACAGTTAAAGAAACAATCCAAATTCACTCTAGTTGAGGAGCAGCCGTGGGGAAAGAAGGCAAGAAAGCCACAGGGACAGTTAGCATGTTATTTTCATCTGACCTGCTGTGGAATGTGGTTCATAACTCATCTGCATATGCAGCTATTGAAGTGGATAATGGAACCCCTGCCAGTGTAAATTCCTGGGAAACTGTGATGGGGCCCAAGTATGAAAGGCCAGTGAAGAGATTTGACTGGTGCCAAGGTAAAATGGCAGTGTTCAAGCCATGCTCTTCAAAGAGCCATTTCTGCTTGTCAGCTGCAGATGAAACACTTGGGCCAGAGGTACATGGATAACAATCAGAGCCCTGTTGATATCATCCTTTCTAACCCCTTTGTTGATGTTACAAGAACTTTTAAGACAGGTATGATTGTCCTTATTTTACAGATCTTGGAACTGAGGCTTGGGAAAGTTTAGAGAAGTCCTCAAGGTCATATAGCTAAGCGAGACAGGATGATATCATAAAAAAAATCCTTTGCTGATGGAATAATATAAACCTGTTTTAGAATTTTTATTCCATGACTCACTATTTGGGTGACTCTGGGCAATTTGTTTCCTCTCTGAATCCATCTTCCCATCAGTAGAATGTGGATAACTTCACCTTACAGGACTGTTGGAAATAGCAAAATGACATATGTTGCCTCCTTGCTACGCCTATTCCCCTTCTCCTCCCTCCCTCCTTGAGTCTTTATGACTCAACCCTAACTTAGGGTGGCAGGGGCAGCAAACATACTCTATCAAAACACTTAATTTTCCAGCCTCCATTTAACCCAGGTGTAGCCACATTACATGGTTCTGGCCAATGAAACATAAACCAGTGTTTCTGGGAAGCCATCTAGTCCTGCATAGGAAAGCTAAATCTTTTTGGTAAGTCATTTTTTTTCCTCTCTTCTTCCTTCTTGGAATGGAGAAGGGAGACCAGGAGGTGCAGCAGCCATCTAGAAAACTGGGTGAGCTTGGATCTCTGATGGTGGTGTTGGACTGCTTTCTCTTGGATTCATGGCTAGGGACAAATAGACTCTAGCTAGTTTGAGCAGTTTGCAGCTGACCATTTTCCTGACTGATGAATAAAGGCTTTGGCTCATTCTACGTACCCAATGTATAATGCCATTTCAATTAAGGCAGGGACCTTTCTCTGAAGTAGGGAAAGAATTTAAGCCCCTGTAACCTACACATAAACAGCATTAACCTGCTTAACCACCCCTACCTCGCATGACACAACACTCCTCTGTTCTCTGCCTTGCTTGCCTCCAGAATTGGGTACCCAGCCCTCTCTACCTACAGACCAATTTCAGTTGAAATGAGATATGGCATGTAAAATCCCTAACACAGTGCCTGGCAAATAAGTATAAAACAGTAGTATAAAGCAGTGAGATTCTTGAAGCAGAAGATTTTAAAGAAGCCTCTGCGAATGAGCCTTCCTGTTTACCAAAAACATATAGAAAATTTTAGAAGGTTCCCAGGACCTACAAGGTGAAGAAACCCAAGCAGCTTTCATGGTACCCAAGCCTCCAATACCTGCCTAGAGCTCTGGCCTCCTCTTCCTGAGTCCTAAGATGATGCCCCCTCCCCTGGGATCTCACAATGGGATTTTGTCCCCTTCTGCTGTAGCACTCCTCTAATGGTAGTCATTTTGCTCCCACTTTAACTGAGAATTGCATTTCATTTACCTTTGACTCTCTGGTAGGCTTGCAGAGAGTGGGTACTCAATAAACTACTGTTGAATGGCAGAATAGACGTCAAGTCAGTGTCTAGGGAGGGTTTAGCTTTTCCCTGGACATGGCTGAGCACTGTCACACCTCAGGTGCTTGGCACATGCTGTTCCTTGTGCTTTGAGTTCTCTTCCTCCATTTATGCCTGTAGGACTCCTGCTTGCTCCCTACACCCACCTCCAACCTCACTTCTTGCAACTCTCTGGGAGGCTCTCTCCCCTACTCTTAAGGCATCTTAAACTTATTTCTCCTAAACACATGATTTTCTACTTTATTATGATTTATCTGTATGCTTCTCATCCTTGCCAGATTATAGACTCTTAAGAGTGTTTAATGAGTTTCTAATATCAGTTTATTCAAAATAAGTTCTACAACATGGTAGAGATTGAGAATTTTGGTGAATTTAGTTACCCAAAATTTTGGCTTTGAGTTGTTGCCCACCTGTATCCCTGTAATGAGTCCTATAATACCAGGTGTAGACATTTGGTGTCTACTGAGGACCAGGGATTTTTATTGTCCATGCTGCTTCCAGAATAAATATGAAACCTGCCCTCAAAGAGCTAAACTTCACTGTGGAGACACGGTGTGCTTACATGAATGTTTTACAGATTGGTGTAAATTGAGGTAAGGGTCCCTTTAACTCATACCTCCTGGGATGACTGACTCACAATATATCCTGGCTCAAGAGTCTTGGGGAACCCCAGTGGTCATCTTTACTGTGATAACCCCTTCCAAAGATGCTGGAATCACCTAACCCAGTCAGATTCTCTCTAACATAAACACAGAATTTGGTATGGATTGCAGAGGAGATTGGGAGTGGTTGGAGATGACTCACATTTGTGGCAGTCCTCCAGGGAGAAAGGCCACAAAGAATTTTGAGATACCAGAATTGTACTAGGTCCTCCTATCTTGGTAGTTCAGTATTTCCTTGGATTCTCTGAGACACCCCCAGTATCCTTCCAATACATTTCCCCTTTCCTTAAACTAAAGTCCATTTCAAATGCTTCAAGTTAAAAAAAAAGTCATAACCAATACATTCATATCACCAAAGAATTTCCTGTTTGGTCTCTGAATTGGTTCGGATTTGCATCAGCTGCAAGTGACAGAAAATCCCAAACAACAATGGCTTAGAAATGATACTAATTTATTTCTCTCCACTGAATGTAGATAACTCAAACTAGTTGCCTGATCCTCAGGGATCCGGGTTCCCTCTGGTATGTTTTTCCACCAATCACAGGATGTGATTACCATCTTGTGAACCAAGATCACTACTTGAATTCCAGTGATCATGTCACCAACTTAGCCTAAAGGAAGGAGGGAGATATTCTTCACCCTTTAAAAATGTGTCCCCCAAATTGAACATACTGTTTCTACTTACATTACAAGTGTAGTTACATAACTACCATATGCATCTCTCTTCCATTTGCCGCTCTCCAGACCCACTGCTTATCCCTCTTTATCTGTCCTCTTCCTTGGTAGGCTGGCTTCTGTGGACCACATCCAAGCATTACTGTACCCTCTGGCTTCTATAGTTCTAGTTCAGACAATAGAGGATCTAGTAGGAGATCAGGAATAAAAAAAGAGTAAAGTCAAATCATTTATTCCTCTGGATCCCTCTCTTCAAAGTTGTACTGAGCTAGCTCTATCTGTCAACTCAAGGTTACTGATTCTTGCAAAAAGATTGACAATACCTGACTCTCTCTTTTTCTAGGTGTTGGTAACTGTTACTACCCTGCCTTTCTTAAGGCCCTAAGGGAAATAACAGCTGATATGAGCTCTGGATTACTACACTATACTTAGAGTTCTTCCAAACCCAGTCTTCATAAATAGCCCCTTTATAATTATATGTTCTGGCTTATCTGCTTTGGAGTGTGTCTGCATTTTGCTGGGGCTTTGACACACCTATTCAACCACACAATTTTTTATTATGGCCTGCATACTTGCCTAAAAATGGAAGGTTCTATTACCATAAAAGAAGTGAAGAGCCAATATTATGGGGCAATTAGCAGTCTTTGCTAATGTTCCATCATCCTATCTTGATCACTTTGCCTGTTTCTTATGTTTGCCGTTTGAATCCCCTACTCACAAAATCCATAATGTAAGCCGGGCATGGTGGCACACACCTATAATCCCAGTATTTGGGAGGCTGATACAGGAGGATCCTAGGTTCAAGACCAGTCTCAGCAACTTAGTGAGACCCTGTTTCAAAATTTAAAAAAATAGGGCTGAGGGTCTAGCTCAGAGGTAAAATGCCCCTGGGTTCAATCCCCAGTACATTATATATATATATATATATATATATATATATATATATATAAAGAAAATTGCCATTTTTAACCTCATACAAGGCTATTACTAAATCACACAATGTTTAAATCTTTTCTAGCTCTGATCTCCAAGTATTATTTTTTCAGACTTTTATGTTTTTGCTTTTGTTTGGGGGATTGAACCAGTGCCTATACCTTTGGCCCCTAATTTTTCATTTTTGTGTCTCAATTTCCCATAAGTCATAGAAAGAAGTATGGCAGTACTACTTTTAAGCTTGGGGTACAGGATCCAGAGCACACGGTGGGATCTGACAGACCCAAGAAAGGATCTGACCTAGTGACCCGAGCAGAACCAGGAGAGCAGCCATGAGTACTGTCTCACACAGATTCTGAATGTTAAAACAGGTGACAGATGGAAGGCAGAGCAGCAGACAGGAAATAATCCCAAGCACAAGCATGTAGACCCAGGCAACTAGGAGCCTGGAGTCATACATGTGGCATGGCAATTATCGATCCAACAGAAACCAAGAAATGTGCTATTCCTCAGCTGAATACTCCAGTTGACCAAGTCAAAACCTAGGTGCTACCCATGGTTTCTACCTCTTGCTTAATTCCCATATCTAGCCAGTCTTCAAGTTCAGTTCATTATGCCGTCTACATCTCTCTCATCCATCTACTTCTCATGGTTCCCATTTCCAATAACATAGCTGAAGCCTGCATTAACATACAGGTTCCTGGTGGAT
>PVJS01023937.1:0-29123 GCA_004027185.1 Glis glis
TTCAATCCCTGGTACCTCAAAAAAAAAATCAATTACAAGCTGTTTCTAAAATTGTCAACATCTTAGCCGGGCGTGGCGCACGCTTGTAATCCTAGTACTTGGGAGGCTGAGACTGGAGGATCAGGGTTCCAAGCCATTCTTAGCTACTTAGTGAGGCCCTTCGCAACTTAGTGAGACCCTATTTCAAAATAAAGAATAAAAAGTAGGGCTGGGGGTATAGCTCGGAGGTAAAATGCCCCTGGGTTCAATCCCCAGTACCGCAAAAAAAATAAAATAAAATTGTCGACATCTTTCACTTCTTTGTGTGTGCGTGGTACCTCTCAGGATCACAGTTGTGCCTGACTCTGCCCCACAGGACCTGCCAGCACACGGTCTGTGTAGAGAGCTCAGCGGAGTGAGAGGAGATCACGGTGAGTCCCCAGGAGGCTCAGTGCTCCCGTACAGGCCGGTTATCCCGGAGAGGTCACTGAAGGTTCTACAGGCAAGGCAAATTCCTCGGACAGGGGAGGAAAGGCTACTTCTATAGGCACTTTTGGGTATTTGTGGCTTTATTATTCTCAGCCTCATCAGAATTTTCCCACATGTCCCCAGCCTAATTTTCAGGACCCCCATTGGTTGAACTCAGAGCCCCGCAGAGTCTCTCATTGTAAAGTTAGAACTTTGATGGGGAAGACCGTTTGTGTTAGAACTCAACTACTTGAAGGATTAAACTTTGGATCTGACTTTCAGAAATTTCAATTCTAAGTCTATAGGAGATAAAAGTTGGTCTCAGGGAAGCCACAGAAACTCTGGCTTTTTAAATATTTTTTGGTACTGAGGATTGAACCCAGAGGCATTCTACTATGAGCTACACCCTAGCCCTATTTTATTTTTTATTTTGAAACAGAGTCTCACTAAGTTGCAGAGAGTCTCTGTAAGTTGCTGAGGCTGGCCTCAAACCTGCAATCTTCCTCTCTCAGCCTCCCAAGAACTGGGATTACGGGCGTGCGCCACCATGCCTGGCTTCTCTGGCTCTTTACCTGGACCTTGAGCTGGGACTTTAACCTCTGATCTCACTGTTTTCCTTCTCTGAGTTCTTTAGTGATCTTAGGAAAAGCCAATCAATGCTACAGGCCTTTATATACACTTAAATTTTCTATAGCAGCAGCTTCTTGATCATCCAGAGACTTACTTTCTATAAACATTTCATGCCAGGCAACAACAGGTGATCACTTGGTAATTATTTTGCTATTATAGGTCCTTGACTACTGGTATCCTATTTACCTGCAGCAACATAGTCAGAGATGGCTTTACATTTAGCCAGATCAGAGAAGCAACGCAGAAGTCAGCCTGCAAGACCTGTCCCTCCAGAGCGACGTGCAGCTGCAGCAAAATAACACTCAGAGTTTGAGAAAGAGAGACTATATATGGATATAGAGATCTATTAGAGGAATTAGACCTTTGTCAGAGATTAAACTTAAGTATAGAAATGAGGCATATGAGTGGAAGGTGCTAAGAAAGTGAAGGTCTCAGCTGGGAATAATGGTGCACACCTGTAATCCCAGTACCGGGGAGGCTGAGACAGGAGGATCGTAGGTTCGGGGCTAGCCTCAGCAATTTGGTGAGACCCTCAGCAAACTTAGCAAGACCATTTCAAAATAAAAATGAAAAGGACTGGGGGTGTAGCTTGAGGTAGAATGCCCCTGGGTTCAATCCCCAGTACCACAAATAAATAAATAAATAAATAAAATAGAAAGTAAAGGTTTGGAAGGGGGGAGTTGGAGAACCAGAAAAAAAAAGGTTATTAGAGAAGTCTGCTCAAAGCACTGGCTCAGATGGGCAATTCAAGGCTTGGAGGGGATGGTAATAAACAATCGTGTCTACCTGAAAGTACAAACACAAAAAGTAGACTTCTAGAGAAGTCTATGGGAAGTGGTTGTCTCTGCCTTAGCTGCTGCTTAGTGGGTGTGCAGCCGAGCTTGGGGCTGTTGCTGGTAACCAAAGCCAGCACATGGAAGGTCGACTGGATGCAGAGCAGGGGAACGCAAGAACCTGCTGGGACCCAAGACACCTACTGCTCCGTCCATCTGGCCACGTTCCTGACTGTGGTGAACTTCTGAGCGTAATGGCTGCTCCTTCACGTTAACCTCCCAATCTCATGCAAGTTTCTTTCTTCCTCCCTTCCTTCCTCCCTTCCCCAGACCTGCTTCTTCATTCTTGAATTGTTTTATATTCTGGTCTTTTGCATTCACCAAATATGTAGTAAATGCAAATTACTTTTCAGACACTACTAAAGTCTAGAGATGAAATAGTGATGAAAACGGGTATCTTTCTGCTCTCAAGGAGCTTGCAATCATGTGGGAGGCAGATGATAGATCAGTAAACACAGATAGCCGTCCAGCAACCAACAGCAGGAAATGCAAAGACCAGGGTGCAGTGTGGGAGACTGAGTCTCGCCTGGGTGGTGAAAGGTAATTTCTTTGGAGTGACATTTAGGCATAGACATGAAAGATCAGAAAGAGCCATCCCACCGAGCGTGGTGGCGCACGCTTGTAATCCCAGTACTTGGGAGGCTGAGACTGGAGGATCCGGGTTCGTGGTCAGCCTCAGCTACTTAGTGAGGCCTCCACAACTTAGTGAAACCCTGTTTCAAAATAAAGAATAAAAAATAGGTCTGGGGAAGAACCACACAAAAAAAGAAAGAGCCATCCCTGTAAAGAATAATAAGAGCTGGGCGTGGTGGCGCACGCTTGTAATCCCAGTACTTGGGAGGCGGAGACCAGAGGATCCGGGTTCGGGGCCAGCCTCAGCTACTTAGAGAGGCCCTCTGCAACTTTGTGAGACCCGGTTTCAATAAAGGATAAAAAATAGGGCCGGGGGTGTAGCTCGGAGGTAGAATGCCCCTGGGATCAATCCCCGGTACAGCAAAAAAAAAAAAAAAAGTAAGAATAATAATTAGCATCTCATAGAGAATAGCGGGTGTGGAGACACAGCCAGAGGAGGTAACCACTTGAAAAGGCAATGTGGTCTGGAGCCTAATGAGCAAACGGAGTGTGGTGTGAATGAGGTTGGGGAGGAAGGCTTGACCAGACCTCACAGAGGCTGGGCTCCCCCACAAGACAGTCCTGAAACCAGTTTGAGCACCTACAGTTTATTTAGGAGAGAGGGAATGGGTGAGACAGATGAGAAAATGATGCCCATAAAGGGTGTGTTATTGAACAGATGGCACCTGCGCCCAGTCTCATGGCAACTCTGGAACATGGTATAGATGGAACCTGCACCCAGGAGACCAGGGCACTGTGCTTCTCATTAGCCAGAGCCCTCTGGGCATTAGTGCTCTTGTACTTCCGGCTTACCTCATGCAGGATTAGCATACGCATGGCCAGAAAAACAACCTAAGAGCAGAAAGTTATAGATGTATACGGAACACAGCTTCACCATGTAGAAGCAAGTACCAAGGGGATAGGATGGGGAAGGAAGGAAGCCTTATGGGACATACTATTCCAATTAAAGTGGGGAGCCATTGACAGATTTGGGGGATACTGGGGATTGAACCCAGGGGCATTCTACCTCTGAGCTACACCCCTAACCCTGTTATATATTTTTTTATTTTGAAACAGAATCTCACTAAATTGCTGAGGGCCTCACTAAGTTGTTGAGCCTGGCCTTAAACCTGAGAACCTTCTATCTCAGCCTCCCAAGTACTGTGATTACAGGCATGCACCACCGTGCCTGGCTAATGAAGGATTTTAACAGTAGTATGATATGATATAGTTCAGGTTAATACTTTTGTTTGCCCAGGTATATTATAAAATCCTTGATGACAAAGATCATTCTTTACCTTTCTTGTCTCTCTCTCTCTCTCTCTCTCTCTCTCTCTCTGATCCTGGAGATTGAACTCAGGGGCATTATACCTCTGACCTCCACCCCCAGCCCTTTTTATTTTTTATTTTGAAACAGGGTCTTGCTAAGTTGCTGAGGCTGGCCTTGAACCTGCAATCCTTATTTCTCAGCCTCCCAAGTACTGAGATTACAGTGTGTGCCACCACGCCTGGCTTCTTTAACTCTCTTTAGTGATAGCCATAGCAATGACCCAATGCCATTTATGTACTAGGTACCAAATTAATATGTTTAAGCGACTTTCCAGGATGAAAACCCTAGGGTGGATCCAAGTTAACCATCTCACTAAGTTGCTGAGCCTGGCCTTGAGCCTGCAATTCTTCTATCTCACCCTCCCAAGTACTAGAGTTACAGGTGTGAGCCATTACGCCTGGCTGTCAATTTAAAAAAACTCAAAGTCATCCTCTACTTGGTCGGCCTCAGCAATGTGCTGCAGTCCTCTTGTCTCTTGTCACTCAGGTCCTAAGGATGTGAAGACCGGTGCAGCGGACTGGGAATGGTGAGATTTAAAGAAACAGGGCTGCTTTTCTCCAGGTTTCCTCTTCAGCTACACACAAAAACAGGGCCAAGGGCAAGTCTCTTCCTTTCTGCACAAAAACAAGAGGCACCTCTCCTCCCTCCGAGAGTTGGTTCCACTCTGAAGGCCTTCAAGGCCCTTTGGGATTGCCAATAATGCACAGTTGCTGATTTATTTGGGTTATATTTGTGCTTCATAAATTGCCAACTGCAAAGGGACTGTGATGTTATTAGAACTCCGCTTTGCCCTTTTAGGAACAAAGTTCCCCCAATTTCAACTTTTAGTCCTTTGGTTCTACTAACTGAGCTTCCTCTTACCCTCTGCCCCAGCTCTTAGCAACTGAACCCCTTGCCATCCTCTTAAAGGAGGCTCCATTTCCTTCTACTCCCCAGGAAGAGGAGCGTTCGTTACCCTTGCACCCACTGCCATATTGCGACCGTGGTTACAAGTCACGTTGTCACTGTCTTTTACATCCTCCTCAGGGTTCTCTCCCAACTGCCTGGTAACCGCCATCCTTCTTCAACAGAGTGGCAGTTCTCACTCCTTGTCTCCACTATCAGCATCGGGATGCCAGCCATCCTTGCTGGTAATGATAGCCTGGCTTCAAATGCTCCTTTTCCTTCCTGTTTGATTCCAGAGACCTGAATATCTATCAACTTTCAGTCTAATCTAGCAGAACAGGTAGTAAGTTCTGCAAAGAATTGTTAGCCGGGCATGGTGGAGCATGCTGTAATCCCAGTACTTGGGTGGCTGAAACAGGAGGATCGCGGGCGGGTTCGTGACAAACCTTGGAAACTTAGTGAGATCCTGTTTCAACATAAAAAAATAAAATCAGGCTGGGGGTGTAGCTCAGAGGTAGGATGGTAGGATGCCCCTGGGTTCAATCCCTAGTACCACACACATACACACACATACACACACACACAAAGAATTGTTGACTTACTTACCTAGATGTGAATCTGAAATTTCTCCCTGTTTTGTTCCTTCGAATGCCATAACTTTGTTTTGCTTTTGTTGTTGTTGTTGTTGTTAGTTTTGCATGGAAGCTTTGCCCCCTTTCCCATCCCTTGCCTTCTGCAGCTCTTTGTCCTTATCCTTTGTAATATTCGTGTGTGTGTTCACGTGTGTGTGTGTGTGTGTGTGTGTGTGTGTGTGTGTTTTACTGGGGATTGAACCCAGGGGCATTCTACCTCCGAGCTACACCCCTATCCCCTTTCTATCTTTTTCTTTTGAAACAGGGTTTCACTAAGTTGCTGAGGGTTTCACTAGGTTGCTGAGGCTGATTTCAATCTTCCTGTCTCAGCCTCCCAAGTACAGGGATTACAGGTGTGCACCACCACAGATTGCTAAACACTTTTTTTTTCCAGTGCTGGGGATTGAACTCAGGGTCTCATCCCTATCCTTTGTAATATTCTTTATAATAAACCAGCAAATGTAAAAAAATAGCAAAATTAAAATGAAATTCTGGAAGTAATGGTTCCTTGTGGAATAATGATTCAAATTTGTACAGAAGTCTATAAATCTAAAACTTACATACCCCTGATCCCTTCCAGTGCCTGCTCTGTGCAATGCAGGTCAGTCACTCAGCAAGAACCGCACAACACAGGCTTGCTTGTCCCTCAATATGGCTCGACATTAAAGATGCCAATCCCCAAGCTGGTGTGGTGATCCATGCTTGTCAGCCCAGTGCTTGGGAGGCTGACGCAGGAGGATGACAGGTTCGAGGCCAACCTCAGCAACATAGTGAGACCCTATTTCAAAAATTAAATTATAAAAAAAGGGCTGAGGGTATAGCTCAGACCTCAGAGGTAGAACATCCCTGGGTCTGATCCCCAACACCACTAAATAAATAAATGAATAAATAAATATGCTAATCCCTAAACTATCCTCTATCACCATCCTCCCCTGCCCTTTCTCCACCCATCCTCAGCTGCTTGTGACCCTTGAACTTTCTTCTTATTTTCACCACCAGTCACTCTATGATTCTCTGGTCTCCTTTTCTATCATGTCTGTTGAACGTGACATATGATTAACCATTTCACATACTCACCACCAGCCCAGGAGGCCTCAATGCCTTGAGCTTCTGGTGACTCGCCCTGCCACTCCATAGCCTTTAGAGATGGTTGCCAAGTGTTAGGGGAAAAAAACCTTGAAGCCTTTTGGACTGGATCCTCCCCCTACCCCAAGCATTCTTCGTGGGGTCTGCTGACGCTTGTAGCAACTTTCATTCACCTCTAACTGATCTATCATCCCACTGTTCAGAGACTTAGTCACCTCTCATTCTCCAGACTGCCCGGCTCACACTCACAGCTGAGGAATCTATTGCCTGGTTCATTGTGATATTTTCTCTCTGTTTGAGCAATTTCAAATTCTTCTCTTCCTACCTCAACAGCTCACTGTATCCTTCCTCCTTTTTCTCAGACAGTGCTCTGGATGCAAGTCCTCCTTCCTCCCAGTTCTGTGCTCCTCCATCTCTATCTCCTTCTCTGGCATCTCCCTTCTTTCCTTCTGGGTTGACATCTCAGCTTCTACCTGGCTGACCTTCCCTAAGAAAGCCCTTACTTATCCTAAAGCCTCAGAGTCTCCCTGCCCTCTTTCATTCCCACTGTCAAATGTTTCGGAAGCAGAGTGGAGCCAATTGTATCCACCAGTTTCACAGCAGCGCTTCTTGCTTAACTGCTTCCATTATGCCTTTCCCCTCGCTCCTCCTACCAGCCTCCTCCCCTCTCCCATCAACTCTTGCTGCACACTTCTTACTGACAGGAGCAGCCTCCTTAACTCCCACCACAGCACCCTTTGATGTCCTCCTGCCACTTTGATCACTCGCTTCCCTCTCTACTACTGTCTCCACTCCTTCCTCTGCCTTCCTAAATTTAGGTATGCTCGGATCTCCTAGATCTTTATGGTCTCTCGTAAACATCCATTTCCATTACTTCAATTACCACTCTGTGTGGTTTCAATATCTGAAACCGAAAATATACCAAAACAAGACCCAAGACCCATCGATTTCTTCCTTCCCCAAATCACCACTCCTGCGATCATAGAGCTTTTACATAACTTTTATACCATCAGCATAGAACATTTTCTCCATCTACCATGACTACCGGGAGCTTTCCTCCTTGCCCCCATATCTTTTTTTTTTTTTCAGTACCAGGGATTGAACCCAGGGGCATTCTGCCTCCGGGCTACACTCTCAGTCCTACTTTTTATTCTTTATTTTGAAACAGGGTCTCACTAAGTTGCGGAGGGTCTCACTAAGTAGCTGAGGCTGGCCGCGAACCTGGATCCTCCTGTCTCAGCCTCCCAAGTACTGGGATTACAAGTGTGCGCCACCACGCCAGGTGCCCCATATCTTGTCATTTGCAAAAACCCATTGAATTATAGCTTTGCATTTTCTCAGTCAAATGTCTCCCACTCCCGCTGCCCTCTGTCAGACCCTCCCACTGCAAACATGTTTGAGATTTCCCATCCCGTGCTCCCTACTCCGCCAGATTAATGTTCATAAGCACGTTTCATGTCTCCTTACTCACAGCTCCCGGTTATCTACCAAACTGAATCCAGACTCCTTAAAATAGGCTTTAACTTACCTTTCCAGTAATGGCCATCATTACTTCTCTAAAAGTGCTAAGATAAACCATTCTCTTCCCCATCTCAGGTGTAATATTTTACACCTGGATTTAAACCTGTGATCCTCCTCTCTTGGCCTCCCAAGTACTGGGATTACAAGCGTGTGCCACCATGCCCGGCTCAAGACCTATTTTAACTGTACCTTCTTCATATTTATTTTGCTGTTGGGGTGCAAACTACCTGCCCTCCGATCCTGTATACTGTACTATTTTATTTATTTATTTATTTATTTATTCGCTTTTGTGGTACTGAGGATTGAACCCATGGGCATTCTACCTCTGAGCTACACCCCCAGCCCTTCTTATTTTTTTATTTTGAAACAGGGTCTCCCTAGGTTGCTGAGAATCTTATTAAGTTGCTGAGGCTGTCCTCTAACCTGCGATCCTCCTATCTCAGCCTCCCAAGTACTGGGATTACAGGTGTGTACCAACACGCCTGGCTCTATCTATCATATTCTTAATCTACTCTGTATCATAACCATTTGTGAAGGTGCCACTTTCTCACCACTAATATCTTCTCCTCATTGTAGATTGTATCTTTAATATAATTTTCCAAGTATCTTTCTAAGTTCTGCAGGTTCAGAGACAAATGAAAAATTGCCCTAAGTTCCCTGGGAAACTCAAGACCTGTTTACCCAAAGGGAAACTGCACTCGTGCTTCTCACCCCCATTCTCTTAGGCAGATTTTGCATTCACTCTGGAAGTGAGCGGGTTCCGGGTGCCACTGCCTAAGGGGCGAGAAATCCAGGAAGTGGGACCATCTTTATCGCTCCGACAAGGGGTCAGCTTCTCAAGACCCCATTGGGAATTCTGAATGCAAATCCCTGATCCAGAGGGGAAGTCACAAGCTATGGAACTAGACACCAAAGCTTCCAGTTACAAAGCTGCTTAACAAGAATAGAAGTGTGTGCTGCAGGAGGGCTTTGCCGTCGTGGAATGGGAGCCAGGAACAGCAGGTGGGAGGCAGGATGGAGCAACTTGGCAGCCACTGGATTCAGTCAGGTGTCCCTCAGCAGGGCTTCATTTATCATTCTGAAATACAAGGTCCAGCGCTCTGCCTTTCCAGCATTAGGCACAGTCATGCACTCTTGCAAGTACTTACAGAAATGCAGTACCTCTTAAAAAGCGTGCTATCGTTTCCAAAGGCCTGGCGATAAAACCCTTCCCCTTTTTCCTTTAAGCTTTGGAGTTCAGTATCAGGCCCTTCTTTGCCATATAGCTGCTGGGAAAGACTGGATCCATGAGAGCAGTGATGGAGAGAAATCAGAGAATGGTAAATAATAAAGAATTGGTGGTTCCGCCACATATAAATTGAGTGACCAAATCGTTTAACTTCTCTTGAATTTAGTTTCCAGGGAGAAAAAAATGAAGATTGCAATAATACTAACTCTTTACTTATGAAAAAGAGGAAATACTATATATTAAGTTTATGCTAAGGGCCAGGCAGATACATATGCCTAATTCATTTAATTCTGATCAATAGCTATGAAGCAGGCAATATTATTATTCTCGTTTTATGTCTGAAGAAACTGAGGTTCAGAGGAAGTAAATAACCCACTAGAGAAATTACAAGCAGAGTGTCCCAGATAAGCCTCTAGGACCCCAAAGTTGCGGCTCAAAGTTGTCACTCTGTTCCATTACTCCAAATCACAACCTCATTTGAAAATGGTGATGTCATTCAGTGAAAAGCATCCAAATATAGAACCACAGGAATGCTAGCTGATCTAGAAGGTGGGTCTCAGAGCACCATGACCCCTATCTACCATTCCTTCTCTTTAGGAAACTACTCATCCTTGCCAGGCTGTCTTGAAATATGACCTCTTTCAGCTAAGTGTGGTGGTGCACACCTGTAATCCCAGTACTTGGGAGGCTGAGACAGGAGGATTGCAAGTTTGAGGGCAGCCTCAGCAAATAGTGAGACTCTCATCAACCTAGGGAGATCCTGTTTCAAAATAAAAAATAAGAAGGGCTAGGGGTGTATCTCAGAGGTAGAATGCTCCTGAGTTTAATTCCCAGTACCACAAAAAAGATAAATACGATTTCTTTCAAAACTTTCCCAACAGCTCCCGCCTCCCAGCCTCGAGTCTATGACTCCGTCCTCCAGGCTACCTGTGTATAATAGCCCTGACCACACTGCTTCAATTACTGTGTGAGACAGAGGCAGAGGTTGGGAAAACAAAGAGAAGGCACTTAGTAAATTTTTCTGAATGAATGAATGAGTTATTACAGTACACAAATCATTTACTCTCTTAGATATCAGTTTTGCCATCTTTATTTCCTTTATTTTTTTGTGGTGCTGGGGATTGAGCCCAGGGACATTCTACCTCTGAGCTACACCACCAGTCCTTTTTATTTTGAAACAGGGTCTGGCTAAATTGATGAGGGTATCACCAAGTTGCTGAGGCTGGCCTCGAACCTGTGATCCTCCTGTCTCAGTCTCCCAAGTACTGGGATTACAGGTGTGCGCCACCACACCCAGCTTGTCTTCTTTAAAATACATGACTAGTCTCTCACATCTCTCAGACACATCATAAGAATTCAGTGAAAGCTAAGTGTGGTGGTGCATGCCTGTAATCCCAGTACTTGGGAGGCTGAGACAGGAGGATCGCAGATTTGAGGCCAGCCTCAACAACTTAGCGAGGTCCTCAGCAAGTTAGCAAGATCCTGTTTCAAAATAAAAATATAAAATAAGGCTGGAAGTATAGCTCAGAGGTAGTATGCCCCTGGGTTCAATCCCCAGTACCACAAAAATTAAATTAAAAATATCTGGGCATGGTGGCACACACCTATAATCCCAATACTTTGGAAACTGGAACAGGAGAATTGCAGGTTCAAGGCGAGCTCCTCAGAAACTTAGCGAGACCCCATTTCAAAATTAAAAATAAAAAAGCTGGTATGGTGGTGCACGCCTGGAATCCCAGTACTTGGGAGGCTGAAACAGGAGGATTGCAGGTTTAAAGCCAGCCTCAGCAACTTAGTGAGACCCTGTTTCAAAAAAAAAAAAAAACCCACACTGGGGGTGTAGCTCAAAGGTAGAATGTTTCTGGGTTCAATCCCCAACACCAAAAAAAAAAAAGAGTCTACCCCTATTTTTTCTCAGGAATAAACACAGATATGCACATACACAGCCTCAGCCGGGAACGTCATGCCACACAACGAGTCACTAAGAGCGCTGGGTTTGAGCCACAGTTCTGCCACATTCCCTTGAGTAAAACCAACCCATTTAACTTCTCTTGTATTTATTCCCCTTCTCCCACCATCCAAAAACGAAAACAATAATTGTGCCTCCTTCTTAAAATTGTTATGAGAATTCACAGTGTTAATCCAATAAAATGCATACCATTGTTCTGTGGCCAAAGTATGCCCTTAAATCTTAATGATGATGATGAATATAAGAATGTTGCTGATGAAAATAATAATAGAGGTAATAATAAATCATGGAGAGCTGATAATTTTTCACCATGCTGAAGCTAACAGCTAAGCATATATCTGTAAGGATTAAAGAAATTATCCAAATAGGTGCCCCAAACTTCTTTGTTTATAGGATTTGACAAAATCCAAGGCACAACCACACATATTATCTCCTTCATGCTCCCAGTAATACTGGAGTCTGACAATTAGAGAAAAGAGCAGGACGCGGTGGCAAACAGCAGTAATCCCAGTGCTTGGGATGCTGAGACTAGAGGATGGCAGGTTCAAGGCCGGTGCGTGGTAACTTGGTGAGATCCTGTTTCAAAACAAAAATATAAAAGGACTGGGGGTGTAGCTCAGTCATGGAGCACCTCTGGGTTCAATCCTCAGTACCACAAAAAAAGAAAAGAGAAGAAAAGAGAAGGAAGGGAGAGGGGATGGAGAAAAAAAGAGAGAAGTGTTTCAGAGAGCTGATATGAAAAGGTCCAGGCTCTCTCAGAGTAGCACCAGGCCTGGGACACAGCCTCCCTCTGCCCTCTGGCCTCCTTTTGTGATTTCTTTTTTGCCTTCTTTAATAATGTTTCTGATAAACATTGAGTTAATCAGGACTCAACTGTTGCTCCTGCCCCAAACATCAATAGGATTTAGATCAGCAGCAAAGATAATAATGACACTTAGTTCCCCAAGACACCTTTTCCTTCCACCTGTCCCCAGGGCTCCAGCCAGATGCATGCCAGAAATGCATAAAAAATTATGCGGGGCGCATTGGCACATGCCTGTAATCACAGTACTTGGGAGACTGAGACAGGCAGATCACAGGTTTGAGGCCAGCCCCAGCAACTTAGCAAGACCCTATCTCAAAATAAAAAATAAAATAGGGCTGGTGGTGTAGCTCAGAGGTAGAACACCCCTGGGTTCAATCCCCAGCACACACACACCCAAATTATGGATGGTAACAGCAACTCTTGAAGTATATTATAACTTTGCTTCCGGAGAACTTAAAGTACTTTACCACCAATTATATTTTCTTTATTCCCATTCACATGTTCTGATTATCAAAACTACTTCTTGACAACGTCCCTGCTGAGGCAGAAGCACCGGCTTCCTAGAGACTGACTGATAGGAGGGTGACAGTGGCTTCTTTAGTGCAGAGTCTTGTTACAGGAGGGACACTCCTGGGTGCCGGGGAAGCTGGGTTTCTCTAATCATTCAAATCATGAAATTCAATACATCTCAAAAAACATTCTTGGTCCCATCTTACCTATCAGCTTCTCTGTCCTGTGCAAATCCAGGAAGGGACTGCACAGTCTAATAATGTCATTGCTTCCTGCTCTAATCCCAGACTTCCCCTGGCCAGTGACAATATCGCACAGCTGGCTGGCAGGATGGGGGGGGGGGACAGTGGGGGGTGTGGAGCCTAATATCTAACATTCTCATGTGTGCCCATTAGCCACGGTTTAAAATAAACATGTTTCTTCCCTCTCCTGGTCCCATGGGGTGCACAGTATTTTTCACAATCCACTTAAAGTAGCAAAAGCAAATCACTTGATTTGCACTAAGAGTCACAATGCAGAAACTAGAGCCCGATTGACATTCTTCTTGTGTCAAGAAGGGATTGGGACCATCTCCCTATTCCCACGTTTCCCTCTGCCTCCCCACGACCTACGCTCAAGGGATAGCATGGCTTCCTGCTTTACTAAGATCAATACGCATGCGCTAATGCCCCATTCCTTACTGATAACATCAGTGCCACTACTGCTATCTCTAACTTCTCCCCCATTAATGCCTACCTCAGATGCCATCGTTCCTTCAGCAGTTATCTGGTCCCCTCCACCTCAAAATCTCTGAACACCTCAGGCTCTTCACCATCCTCTTCCCCAATCACAGAGTGTCACTAGCTGGAGTCCCCATCACTAGCAGGAGTCCCCTCAAATCTAGACACTCTGTTTTCCCCTGCCCACTATGGTATTGCATCTTGCTGGAACTCCTCTATTTCTCTGACGATTCTTTTTCTGCTCCCTGTATTGATTCTGGCTTCAGTTCTTCACTCATTGGATACTATTCTTAATCCTTCATCCATTCATTTATCTGCTGGTTTGAATCCTCTATGAAGAGGACCTAGTACCTGCCTGGCACCAAACTAGGCACAGGAATACAGACACAGACAGAAAAAACAAGGCTTCCTTTTTGGAGGAGAAACATCCTGGTAGGAGGAGACAAAAAACAAGCAGGTACATAAATTAAAAACAAGGTAAGTTTGGATGGTAAGAGGAGACATGAGCAACGAGAAACTGGGTAATGAAGTAGAGTCACTTCCGGTGAAGGAGTTGGGCAGGAACCAGTTAGCAAGAGTGACCAGGGAGAGATGTTCAAAGGTGAGATCGTTTGAGGCAAGACTGAGCTGGCGAGAAACCATCCACAAGACAAAGAGCGTTCCAGACGGCGGGAACACCAGGTGCAAAAGCTGCAATCATATTAACTGGAAAAAACTTGATATGCTTGAGGTACCTTTTTTTAAAAAAAAAACTAATTGTAGCTGGAACATTATGGACAAGACAGAGTTGTAGGCATAAGTGGAGAGATAGCCAGGGCTCAGGCTTTAGTGAGAGTTGCAGATTTCGTTCCAGTGCAGTGAGATGCCATGGGAAGACTTTAAGCAAGAGGAGCACTATTGACTCTGTGTATCACAGGTTTTGTTGTATATAGGGGTCCTGGAACCAATCCCCCATGGACACCATGGGGCACCACAGGGACAACTGTGTGCAACCTTATAGAATATAAAGATTGCTATGTCCACTGTATGAAAAATAGAACATACGTTTTCAACTATCCACTGTTAGGGAAGGATAATAATTAAATTGAAAAAGGCCAAGCAAACTTCAGCAAGAAAGGATTGACAGCAAAAAAAAAAAAATATGGTAGTAGCAAGGAGCAATGAATAACATAACCATTTAAAATGAAATAAGAACTAGCTGGGCCTGGTGGTTTACGCTTGTAATTCCAGTACTTGGGAGACTGAGACAGCAGGATCTCAGGTTCAAAGCCAGCCTCAGCAACTTAGTGAGGCCCTCTGCAACTTAGTGAGACCCTGTTTCAAAATAAAATAATAAAATAGGGCTGGGATTGGAGCTCAGAGGTAGAAGGCCCCTGGGTTCCATCCCCAGTACCAAAATAAATAAAATAAATAAGATTAAAAAAACTCTCAGAACAAGGACTGTGTACTTCGGGAAACTTAAGGTACTTGAAAAAGTGACTGTGAGCCATTGCCAAAAATCAGGGAAAACCTGGGCATGGTGGTGCACATTTGTAATCCCAGTACTTGGGAGGCTGAGACCAGAGGATCCCGGTTTGCAGCCAGCCTCAGCTACTTAGTGAGACCCTCCGCAACTTGGTGAGACCTGTTTCAAAATAAAGAATAAAAAATAGGGCTGGGGTGTAGCTCGCAGGTAGAATGCCCCTGGGTTCCATCCCCACTTCCGAAAAACAAAAAACAAAAAAAAAACTTCTATGTACAGATCAAGTTATTGTCAAACCAGAGATGAAATAAAACTAAAGAGAAATATATTGGGTTTTGAATCAGAATTCAATAAAAGTATTAACAGTATGTGGTACTTGGTTACAACTAATACAATTTAACAACAATAAGTACAAAGTTTCATAATAAATTTTCTAGCCAGGCGTGGTGGCACATGCTTGTAATCCCAGTACTTGGGAGGCTGAGACAGGAGGATCACAGGTTTGTGGCCAGCCTCAGCTACTTAGTGAGGCCTCCGCAACTTAGTGAGACCCTGTTTCAAAATAAAGAACAGAAAATAGGGCTGGAGGTGTAGCTCGGAGGTAGAATGCCCCTGAGTACAATCCCAGTTCCGCAAAAAAAAAAAAAAAAATCTAAAATTTTCTGCACAAGTACAAGATGACTCTATAACCAGTCAAGTGAAAAATACTTGAGGATTTTAATTGCACATAATCTCATTCTGTCTGAGACACGACTCAAATGTACTTGAGTAGATAACCCACTAAAGCAAGTGACCAGCAAGCGTGGTCATAATTCCACGGACTTTATGCTGATCCGACCACAGAGGGAGCAGCAGTCATTTGGAGAATCATGCGATAAAGTAAAAATCCTCCTGAGAAAGTGACCAGGCCAAAGATTGGAAACTCCTGGGAAATCACAGTGAAAGAAACTAAGGAAGCTGAGCTCAAAACAAACAAACAAAAAATTCTTGTGGTGGGACATGAGGGAAGCATAGATAGCTCTTTTAAGGAAAAAACAATGTCAGGAACATTTGATGGAATTTGAGGAGGGAGGTTGTACAGCATTCCACTGAACAAAAAGAACTTCCTTAAACATGAGACAAAGGTGTGAAGCCATAAGCTCGCTCTCTCTCTCTCTCTCTCTCTCTCTCTCTCACACACACACACACACACACACACACACACACACACACACATACACGTCAAGCAACTTCATTTGGGATGTTCTTGGGGATCCGTGCATTGGAAAAGAGGTTGTATCAAGTCAATTTTAACTCCCCAACAAGTCCAACATAGTGTGCTTCAAAGGCTGGTCTTCAAACCAGAGTATAGAGTTTGTGGCCCGGTGACTTCTGGGGACATTCTATGGCCCTGTGTGTGATACGCTAGGAGAGAGCATTTCCTGTGTATGATTCCCTTATGGCCAGCTGTTCCCGCGTTCCCTTTTGGAATATGTGTTAAGCTTCTCCTTTTGGCAAGAGAGCCGGGAGGGGATAAGAAGAGGGCGGCTGGGGGCTGGCTTTTGTACCCATCTTCCTCTATTAACCTTTCGCCTCGGTTCCAGGCATTCCTAACCTGTTATGTCAACTCGAGTTTATAACTGAGTGTAAAGTTTCAGGTTTCCTTTCCAGAAACGGGGCGGGGACACGAACAGCTGCTAGTGCGAGGGAGTGGCTAACAGTTGGAAACACCAAACCACCATATATCTGTAAGAAAAATAAAAACAAAAATAATTTTAAAACGTGGTTCCAGCAATGGCAAGGACTGCCACGAACTCGGGGAGGGAAGAGCTGTCCTCTTTTGCCCCGCCCCCAAGGCTCCTCGAGCCGACATTTGGATCGCCTCTCCTGGTGACGAGAATCTGGGAACAGGTGCGCCTCGTCCCTACGCCACTTGCTCTAAGTAGGGATTATCGTGCCGCTTTCTCAGTGCTAGGAACCAATTAATCAAGAGCAGACAAAGTCAGGGCAGGGAGAGCTGGAGGGGGTTGGGGGGAAAGAAGCCTGAAGCCCTGTAAGTGTGTACATTGCAGATGACATCACTGCCCGAAAGAGGTTTGGCCCTCCCATTCCCGGTCCCGGAGGCAGGCACGTCTGCGGGCGCAGGGCTGGGTTGCAGCCCGGAGGGTGTGAGCTGGTGGGAGGCGGTGCCCGGTGCTCGGGAGAGGTGTGGACCAGGGTAGAAAGAGCCAGCCAGCAGAGGCTCCTCCGCGCCTGGCGTTTGCGCTGCGCCGGGCTCCTCCCCCGCTCCGCGGCGCGCGCGGCCCTGGGAGGGGCACGCCTGTTTGGGGGTGGGGAGCGTGTGCCCAAAGGGGAGGGTCCGTGGTGGCGCTGGGGGCGGAGAGCCGCCTGCGCAAGTCAAGGCTCAGGGAGCACTCGGCGCCCCGGGGGCCCGGAGAGGCCGCAGACCACTCGCCACCCAGGGGCGCGGCCCCGCACGGTCCTGGGCGAGCTCCGGGAAGGGGCTTCCCTCCCCGCCCAGCCATCTCTGAGGTTGCCAGGCCCGGGGAGCGTGCGCGTCCTTCCGGGCCCCTCCGGGCCTCCCGCCAGTCCAGGTTCGCGTGAACGGGACCGACGGGGCAGGAATTCGGTCGCCCAGACGGGCGGCCGCCGTGGCTTCGGCGTGGGGACACGCCCAGCTGGAGAAGGGCCCGCGCGGAGGAAGCCGAGCTCGGGTCTCGGTGGGTCCTGGCAGCGGCTCCTAGGGGAGGCGAGAGGGGAGTCGACATGAGCCCCTCGGGCAGCCCAGCCTCCTAGGGCCGGCCTGCGGCTCCCTTCTGGGCTGAGCGTGCCCTGGCCGCAAACCTGACCCGCGGGGGAGCGCGTGGACTGCGAAGTTCCGGGTGGGCGGGGAGGCTCTGTCCGTGGTGCTGATCCGGATCCCAGCACCGGCTCCGGCGAGAGCGCGGCGCTGCTGTCCGGCTCCCTCGAACTGGGGAACGTCTGCGAGGGTAGCTTCGAGCTGAGACCCCCACCCGGCTGCAAGCGCCCGCGGAGCCTCCCCGGGCACGGCGCTTGGCCCTTCTTTCAGTCAGAAAGTCGCCCCCTTGGGGCAGTTCGTCCCAAAGGGTTTCCTCGAAAGAATCGGAGAGGGCGCAGTCGTTGGCTGAGGAAATCTCTCTGTTTAGCCCCGAAGCCACCCGCTGAAAAAGATGCCTGCCTTCAACAGATTGCTCCCCCTGGTTTCCTTCGTACTCATCTACTGGGGTAAGTACCAGCCCCTGCCGTGCGGATGCAGATAACAGTAATCGCGCTAACAGTAATAACATTTATCGATGTCGTGGGTGACAAAAAGGAGCTCTGGTTGCCTTCCTTCTGTGCATGTCTGCCAGACATGGAGATCCGTGTGGACTCGTGAGAGCTGGGATTGTGAGGTTGGAAAGGCGCCTCCCCACTGCCCCGACCCGGAGGTTTTTCCACCCTCACCCGCTTCCTGATCATTCCTAAGCTTTTTTTCTTTCTTCTTCCTTCTTCTTTTCTTCTTCTTCTTCTTCTTCTTCTTCTTCTTCTTCTTCTTCTCCTTCTCCTTCTCCTCCTCCTCCTCCTCCTCCTCCTCCTCCTCCTCCTCTTCCTCCTCCTCCTCTTCCTCTTGTTTTTTTTTCCTTTTGCTGAAAGAGAATGTAGTCACGTTCATTATAAAAAGAAAAAGTCTCACTTACAGTAACATTTCATTTCTCAATGAGGAGTCAATTCTGGAAAGCTCACTGGGCCTTCCTATTTGTTTCTTCACACAAAAGCTGGTTGCATGAATTTTAAGAGTGAAAATACTTTCATTGCAGACCCATCTGCTTCATTTTATAAGGAGTGGGAGGAAAGCAGGTTCCAGCCATTTGCTGCTGTGTGTTAGATAAATAGCCATCTATTTTGTTGTTGTTGTTGTTGTACATGAACATGTGTCACTAAGGTGCTTTGATGTTTGGGGAGAGGGGCTTTTTGCCCTCGAAGATAAGTAGACTCTGTCAACTGTCAGACTGAGATGACCTTCCCTCTCCAAATAAGGGGCTCCCACGCTTGCAGCAGTGAGGCTGAACAGAGCAGCGCCAGGGATGGGCGTGGAGTGGGGTGCATGAATGTCTGCAAAGGGAGCCAAGAGTCTACATGATAATGTTTTCATATGTGGTAGAGACAATGCTTTTCCATGTGTCTGTGTATGTCTCCGTGTCTGCGTGTGTGAACTAATGTGCGTCTGTACATGTTAGTATGGACATCTGAATGGATTGGTGAGAGTATACGTGTGTGTGTGTGTGTGTGTGTGTGTGTGTGCGCGCGTGCATGCACGCTCATAAGCAACGCAGTTCTAAGCATCTCTGCTGTAGTGTCTCTCATTAGATCCTCAAATCAAATATAGATGCTCTTCAGTTGATAAGATTGCTTTTTGTGATCTTTTCTGCCTTCCTCCATGATGCTAAAATCAATAAATGTGGATTGTGCTTGCCTCCCTTACTGAAAGTAGACATGTGGGATCATGCTCCTGTGGTTGGCGTGAAACTCATTCTGCCTGTGCCATGGCAGGCATGCTGATGAGAATTTCCTCTTTGCCTTAGCATCACTCTGTCAAGCCTCTGGGACTAACTCTGGCTGCCAGCATTATAGGCATTTTGCATGTGACCATGCTTCCTGTTGAACAAAATGCCTGATGAGACAGGCTGGGCAGGATGGGAGGGAGAGTAATGGCATCCCCCAGGGCAGACCCACTGCATCTATCCCCAGTGGAGTACACCAGACTTAGGGATGAGGCAGACATAATAGGTTGCCAGTGAGCTCACCTGCCTGAAGACCAAGGATTAGATTTGCTCCAGGGAAATGCTAGGGATATGAGGCTTCAGAGAGGTTAGTCTGGCAGGAGGAGAGAGAGCATGGATAAAACTGAAGTTGCAGAGAACAGTCAGTGTGCAGTCTAAAGAGGCTTTCCCTCCAAATGCCAAGATTTTAGCATTTCTGCCTGAATTCCAGTGGAGGGGGAATGCATGGTATAGTTAAGAATTTTTTTATTAGGGCTTGCAAATCCTGGGTTGCCTTTTTCTTACCATGTAACAACCTTAAGGTATCTGGTTCCTTATATGTAAAGTTTGGAAGTTGGCATAGATGATATCTAACATCTCTTTCAGCTTCTCAGCTGAATAATGGGGAACTATTTATAGAATATGGCAAGAATTGACATAGTGCCCATCCCCTACCTTCCCAAAAAACTTTGGAAAAACTGTACACATTACATCTATCCTTGCTTATTCTCAGCATCTTTGTAGCCTGAGCATTGCTTCACCAAACTGAGAAGCTGCAGAAGAGAAAGAGGAGTGGAGTGGTTCAGGATGCCTGGCTGTTAAATGTAAGAGGAAGAGCCTCACTCACAAACATAGTTTTATTTTATTTGCATATAATTCTAATATCAGAAAGCATTTAGCCTAAATGTGCTCTCATTTTTCACAGAATGCTCAACATGAGTGGAAAGAGTCTTCTCCATTTACTTTCTGCATGTATTGAAAAAATTCCTTGTTCCTCCTATTAAATCATGTAATAATAATAATTTTATAACCTACACATGCCTGATGCTTCGCAGTTTACAAAGCAATATTCAGTCCATCACTGCTTCTGGTCCCCATATCAATCATATGGGTTAATGAGGGGAAAGGAGTGTTATTTCCAGTTGAGAGATGAGAAAATGAGCTCAGACAGGGGAAAGGACTTGCTAGAGAATCCTTGTCTTCTGAGGTCATCTTTCCAGTGCTCCTTCTAGCATCTCTTGTGGATATCTGTGCTGCCAAGTGCAATTGTTGTCCTAGCATTTATCTTCTTACCCCGCCCCCCCACACCTTCACCTTTCCTAGGGCCCCACCCCTTCTTTAGCTCCTAGGGCCTTCTCTGCTCTCTTCTCCAGCCCTATTTTCCCAGGGGTTCCCTGAGTTGGGAAATGCTCCTCTCTTCTCCTAGTAGTCCTCCCTGGATCTCATTCCTTCAAGGCCCTGCTAAGTGGCAGGCTAGTCTGATAGATCAAGCCACTTCAAGATGTTAACATCTAAAAATAATTTAATTTCTCACCACTCCTTTTTGGAAAGTATTTACATTCTAATTGAAGCCTTTGTTATCTTATTGTAAAGGAAGAATTCTAGAGTGAGCTCACGAGGGGCAATTTGACAATGGCCAAAGAAGAGAAAAATATGAAGGTAGTAGAGGAGTTGAATATAATCATCATTAATACATCACATCCTTTCCATAAGTTTCCTCATTATTACTATGGAGATTGTAAGAGGACTCCAAAGGTCAAATGGTTTGACCACCATTATCCCAGGGGTTTTTCATTTGCAGTCAGCAGTGTGGGTTGAGCTCCTGCCATATGTACAATCTGTTCTTAGATACCTAGAGGATTTCATAGAAAGAAAGGCAGTGGTGTGCTGGAGATGGGAGGAGGAGAAGCAGACTTTGCCTATTGATGGAAGGAGCAGGAAGTCATATTGCACAAATGAGGTGAGAGGACTTTGTGGCCATTTCCCAATGTTCAATTCAGGACCCCAGGAGCAGTGTTCTCCTACCTTAAGATTTGGGTCTTGCCTTCTAATGATACCTTGCATTGTTATCACTGAAGAGAGGAGGACCACTCTAACACTGCCACTCCACCTCACCATTCTGACCCTTAGATCCCACTTCCCCCCTTTAAGTGAAGCTACTGTGAGCCGATCTCTGCCGCCCTTCTACTTTTTCACCAGAGCACACACCCCACTTCACCTATTCAACATTAAGTAAGCAAATGATTCCCTTTCAAACCCCAGTAGCTCTACTATCATTTTCTTTATTATTTTTTTTTTTTTTGCGGTACTGGGGATTGAACCCAAGGGCATTCTACCTCTGAGCTATACCCCCGGCCCTATTTTTTATTCTTTATTTTGTAATAGGGTCTCACTAAGTTGTGGCGGGCCTCACTAAGTAGCTGAGGCTGGCCGCGAACCTGGATCCTCCGGTCTCAGCCTCCCAAGTACTGGGATTACAAGTGTGTGCCACCACGCCCGGCCCTATCATCTTTTTTAATATACTTTTAGCCGGGCGTGGTGGCACACGCTTGTAATCCCAGTACTTGGGAGGCGGAGAATGGAGGATCCAGGTTCGCCGCCAGCATCAGCTACTTAGTGAGGCCCTCCGCAACTTCGTGAGACTCGGTTTCAAAATAAAGAATAAAAAATAGGGCCAGGGGTATAGCTCAGAGGTAGAATGCCCCTGGGTTCCATCCCCAGTACCGCAAAAAAGAAAAAAAATATATATATATATACTTTTATCGGTGCATTGTAACTATACATCACAGTGAGGCTCAAAGTCATACAAACAAACATGCACACAGGTCTTGGTGTGTTTCTTTCAGGTCCCATCCTGCTACCTCCCATCCCCATACATAATAGTGAGATTGGTAATGATACCTTCATACATGGTCGTAGCATAATTTGAATAATTTCTTTTATCATTTCCTTTTCCCTCTTCATCTCCCTTCCCCTATCCCTTTCCACTCTTCTACTGGTCTTCTCCCCATTTATCTCCTATTTTCTCTCTTAGTTTCCACATATGAGAGAAAATGTTTGACTCTTGACTTTCTGAGATTGGCTGATCTCACTTAGCATAACGTTCTCTAACTCTACTATCATCTTTATTCAAGCCAAATCATCTCCCAGTCTGACCACTGTACCAGCCTCCTAACTGTTCTTGGTTTTCACCCTTGTCCCCTGTCACTTCTCTAATTTATTCTCAACACAGCAGGCTGGTCATGTAATTTAGCACAAATGAGACCAGGTCCTTTGTCCACACAGAATCCTCCAGGCTCCCTATGCCACCTCAAGCAAAAGCCAACATGACCCTCGTGGCCCTGCCCTGGCCTCTCTCCTGCTTCATCCCTACTGTTCTTACTTTATTTGCTGTTATTCCCCATACTGGGCTCTTTGCTGTCTCTTGAACATGACAAACACACTCCTTTGGACCCTTGGACCCCAGAGTTGCTATTTCCTCTGCTTGGCATGACATCACATGGGTACTTTTGTACTTCCTTATTTCTTTCCCTCCAATGACCTTGTGTGATATCTCTCTCTCTCTCTCTCTCTCTCTCTCTCTCTCTCTCTCTTTACTGTTTTATTTTTTTTCTCACAGCACTTATTGTCACAGGACAAGAGACGATTCTTTAAAGGTCCAGAGCAGTTCCCAGTGGGGGAGAGGGGAACACAACTCAGGACCAGCGGGGTTTTCGTCTTACGTGAAAAGAATTTCAGCACAAAGCAGTCAGAGACATAGACCGAGGTTTGTTTAGGAAAGCAAGAAATACACATTCAAGGGACAGTGCCGCCATTTGCAGAGTGAAAGATGCATTTGGGGGTTCATGGCTCTTCTTTTAAAGGAAACTTGGTGAAGGGTGGGTACGGGAAGGTATGTGAGGGTGACATCAGTCCCATGATCACAAGATGGTTTAATTAATTAATTAATTAATTAATGTATGTGTCTGTCTGTGTGTGTGATACTGGGGATTGAACTCAGGGACATTCTACCTCTGAGTTACACCCCCAGCCCTATTTATTTTTTATTTTGAAACAAGGTCTCACTAAGTTGCTGAGAGCATTACTAAGTTGCTGAGGCTGGCCTCGAACCTGCGATCCTCCTGTCTCAACCTCTCAAGTACTGGGATTATAGGCGTATGCCACCATACCTGGCTCACAAGCCAGTTTATAATGGTCATTTACCAGGTCCTTAAGCTAATCGTGGTTTTCATCATCTGATCAATAGATAAGCTGGAAAGTCCTCTAAATTATAGTTTTCTTAAGATACCATCTCATAAAATGCAAATGGACCCCAAGGTACCATGTTCCACAGAGTTCTTACTACAATCTTCTGCCCCCTCTGTCCACACACAAATGTTTGCACAAAAACCATACCTCCTTAAAAAAAATAGCTGGGCATAGTGGCGCACGCTTGTAATCCCAGTATTTAGGAGGCTGAGAGAGGAGGATTGCAGGTTCGCGGCCAGCCTCAGCTACATAGTGAGGCCCTCCGCAAATTAGTGAGACCCTGTTTCAAAATAAAGAATAAAAATAGGGCTGAGGGGTGTGGCTTGTAGGTAGAATCCCCCTGGGTTCAATCCCCAGTACTGCAAAGAAAAAAAACAAAAAACAAGCACAGTACTCAAGACTTTAAACTCATTACATGCTGAAGATGTTCCTGCTCTGTTTCCCCTAGACAAAGGCCCCCTCTCTCTCTTAAAGCGATGAGACATTAGCAGGGTGTGGTGGTGCACACTTGTAATCCTGGTACTCACACTTGTAATCCCGGTACTCGGGAAGCTGAGACAGGAGGATCACATGTTCGAGGCCAGCCTCAGCAATGTAGGGAAATTCTCAGCAACCTAGAGAGACCCTGTTTCAAAACAAACAATAAAAAAGACCTGGGGGTATAGCTCAGAGGTAGAATGGCCCTGGGTTCAATCCCCAGTACCAAAAAGAAAAAAAAAAGCAATGAGACTCTTTTAAAGGTTGCCAGATACAATTAGTGCAGTTTTCCTGAGGGTTCAAAAACCAATCCAATTTATTCTATTTTGATTTTTATATTTTAAGTTAATTATAGTACCAATAATGTTTAAACACCAAGTTGAAAATGAAAATCAAATATGTTAACTTCTATGTTAATCAAACACAATATTAACTTCTTGACCCAAAATTAGTTTATGTCAGTCTCATTTTAAGCTTTAAATAAGGATTTCCTCTGTTTTTAGAAAAGAACTCTGCCAGTAGATGAACACGCTGACCATTAACATTGGACTAGTTTTTTAAAATGTGTGGTGCTGGGAATTGAACCCAAAGCAATTCTACCTCCAAACTACACCCCCAGCCCTGTTTTTTTATTTGGAAACAGGGATTCTCTAAATTGCTGAGGCTGGCCTCAAACCTGCAATCCTCCTGTCTCAGCCTCCCAAGTACTGGGATTACAGGCATGCACCTCCACGCCCAGCTATTTTTTATTTTTTAACCATTATTATTTTTTGGTGCGAGCGATTGAATTCAGGGCACTCTACCTCTGAGCTACACCCCCAGCCCTTTTCATTTTTTAATTTTGAAACAGGATCTCACTGAGTTGCTGAGGGTATTGCTAAATTACTGAGACTGTCCTTAAACCTCTGATCCTCCTGTTTTAGCCTCTCAAATACTGGGATTACAGGCATGTGCCACCATGCCCAGATTGTGGCCAATTTATTTTCGAATCTTTCGAACAACAAAGTGTGAACTTTCTTGCCAAAAATATTTTTTGGCATTTATAAACTGCTCGAGCATTAGAAAATTCTCTTTTTAAAATTGCACTAAACTTTTTTTTTTCTTATAACTTTTGGAGTTGGGTAGAACTAAATTTCCTTTCCACTTGCTAGCCTTCAAATATTTGAAGCTGGGTATGTTCTGTGTCCCACTCATTCCTTACCAGACTCTGTGGGCCTTTCGCCATCTGGTTTATCTTTGGGCTCGCACTCACTGAACAACTCCTTTTGTGAAATGTGACATGTTGAATTAAGCATAACAGTCCAGATTTGTTCTGAACACTGAGGGGAGCTGCTCCTCCTTCCTTCTGCACACTGGACGTCTGGTAATGCAACCCACGCTGGCGTGTTGTTGGCAGCTGTGCCCCACTTCTGGTGTCTTCTGAATTTGCAATCTGATAGATGTTTCTTTGAGTTTCTAGAGGGCAGGCACTGTAAGTACACACCTCCACATGGCGTGCAAAGTGTCCCACAATCTGACCTCTCCAAATTTTTAACCTTGAACCTCTCTTCTGCATAGACCCCTGCTCCAACCTAGGGATGAACTTACAGTGTTCATCTGCCGCCATGGCTCAGAATCACCCACAGGCTTTTCGTTTGCTTGTTTGGGGCTTTGTTTTATTTTGTTGTGATTGTTTGTTTGTTTGTTTGTTTGTTTGTTTTGGTACTGGGAATTGAACCCAGGGGCATTCTACCTCTAAGCTATACCCCCAGCCCTATTTTATTTTTTTATTTTGAAATAGGTCACATTAGGTTGGTGTGGGTATTGCTAAATTGCTGAGGCTGGCCTCAAACCTGCAGTCCTCCTGTCTCAGCCTCCCAAGTACTGGGATTACAGGTGTGTGTCACCACACCCGGCCACTGTTTTCTTAAAACACAGATCTGACTCGATCTCTGCATGGCATTAGAGCACTTGATGTCGCATCCTGTGAAGGACACACAGAGGCCTCCACAGCCGGGTCCTATCTATCTACCTTTCTGGCCTTGTGTCTCATCAGTCTCCTCTTCTTTTCTCCCCAGCCCACCCAGGAGTAACTAACTGCCCCTCTTTAGGGACAGAACACATCACTAGTATGCCACCCTCTCTGGTCTGCGTAGCCATAGTAGGTTACCATGCTTGAGGGCGTGGGGAGTATTCTCCTCATTGCTGAGTCTCTGGTCTAGCATCAGACCTGGCGTGGAGTAGATGTCAGCTGAATGACAGGGTGGACGGGTGGTCGAAGGATGGATGCCTGCCCTGTCTCCCACCTGGACTCCCAAGACTGTGAGGGTAGGGCTCTAGTCTGTCCTCTGCTGCCTCTCCACTGCTTCTAGGAGAAGGCAATCAATGCCTAGATCACCCCCATCTCCGCCATCTTGTTCCGTTCCGTTTCCAACCTGTACACTTAGAAAGTGCAGGTGCAGGCCTAGACATGTAGACATGACTGTTTTCAAGTTTGTCTTACGATTCTCCCTTCTCTGTCTTCCCTCCCTCCCTCCTTCCTCTCCACTGTGTCCCTCCCGCTGCCCCCTCCCCACCCCTGCGGTCCCTCCCCTGTCATCTGCCCTCTCTCCAGTCAGCGTCTGCTTCCCGGTGTGCGTGGAAGTGCCCTCGGAGACGGAGGCCGTCCAGGGCAACCCCATGAAGCTCCGCTGCATCTCCTGTATGAAGAGGGAGGAGGTGGAGGCCACCACGGTGGTGGAGTGGTTCTACAGGCCCGAGGGCGGTAAAGATGTCCTTGTATGTCAGACTGTGGCTCCGGCCTTTCTTTGCTGGCCTGTGCTATTATGTGCCTGACTCCAGACAGTCTGGGGGATGACCACCTAACACACACAGCATTTTCTTTTTCAAGCACTGACAACCCCTTGAAGATAACTGACAGCCTTAGTTTATTTAGCCCAGGGTCTGTTAAGAGGGTGCTTGGCCAGCAGCAAGCAGCCCTGCTACGCGCAGAGGAAGGAGGACAAGGAAATAAACCCTTTTTAGAGTGGGTTGCAGGCGAGGCACCCTGCCAGGCCTTTTATGAAGGTGTGCGCATTTCACCTTCTGCACATCCTGCATGAGAGGGATTAAATTAGCAGAGAAACTGAAGGAACACCAAGTGTTATGATACCAGATAACAGCTCTTTTTAAAATTTTTAGTATTTTTATTTGATGTAATTATATATCATAGTGAGGTTCAAAATGATAGAAACATATATGCCCACAGTGCTTGATGTATTTTCTTCCGCTAGTTCCTTTAACTCTCACAGTCCTAATGAAATAAGAATGACAGGGATGGACAAGACTGATATTCAGCCGGTCTGCCTGGTGTAGCCACAGCTGCAGGCAAAGGATTTAGCTAGTTCTGAAGCGGAGACTTGCTGGGCCACATCTCCCAAGTGGTCACGCCGCTGTTCTTCCTGCAGGCCCTTCTCACCTCCCCATGATCCAGAAGTTAAGGGATTTGCTCCTGGCAGAGCAGGAGAATGTCCAGACTTCTTACCTGTGCCACAGCCAGTGTCAGTTCTGGTTGGTTTGTGCCAGGGCTGGTGTGGTTCTGTTGTATATTTAGAGCGCCATCTTGGTGGGGGATGATCATTATTAATACTGTCACTGACTCTAGAGTCTTCATTCCACCCTGTTTAAGCTCTGTGTCCCTGAATACATTGCTCAACCTTCTGGTGCTTTAGTCCCACGCTTCTAATCCCAGTACTTGGAAGGCTGAGACAGGAGGATCCCAGGTTTGAGGCCAGCCTCAGCTACTTAGTGAGGATCCTCTGCAACTTAGTGAGACCCTGTTTCAAACATAAAGAATAAAAAATAGGGCTGGGGGTGTAGTTCGGAGGTAGAATGCCCCTGGGTTCAATCCCCAGTACCGCAAAAAACAAAAACAAAAAACTCCCAGTACTTGGGAGGCTGAGACAGGAGGATCGCAGGTTCTAAGCCAGCGTCAACAACTTAGTGAGGCTCTCAGCAACTTAGCGAGACTCTGTTTCCAAATAAAAAATAAAAAGGGCTGGGGGGAGTAGCCCAGAGGTAGAAGGCTCCTGGGTTCCATACCCAATATCACCAAACAATAAAAAAATAAATAAATAGGGATATAAACTATAGCTACCTTGTAGGGTCATTACCTGGACTCCTGAGCTCTAATTTTAATGCATTTCAAATAGTTCCTGGAATCTAGTAAGCACTATGTTAAGTGTTTGCTAGAGAAAAAATACATACACATAAGGCATATATAAATGTGTGTGTATGTATGTATGCATGTATACACACACACACATGCGTGCGCGCACACACGCGTGTGTGTGTGCTCACAGAGAGAAAAGAGGAAACCAAGGCTTAAAGAGGTTCAGTTAGGAAGAGCTCGGACGTGAGGAAGGTCGTCTGGCAGCAGATGAGAGCCTCTCTCACCGCACCTCGCCGTCCCGGCAACATGTTTCTCCTCCACAAAGACTTTAACTGGAGACAGCAGCGGAGTGGAATTGAGTTCTGCTCACTCTTTTCTTCTTTTCCTAAAGCTGAGCTCATTTCCAGCTCTGGGTTCTACATGCTGATCTCACATAGGTTGGCCTCCTTGGGTGCCAAGATGGGGACCAGCAGAGACTTCCCAAAGCCTGGCGGAGGCTTGAGAGCCACACATCAGTGAAGCAGCAACCGAGGCTTGTGCCCTGCTTGCAGGAGGCTGGCATCTCGGCCAGATGCGAAGGCCCCCAGAGACCTCACACCTGGTCATGTGCCGCTGCCACACTGCTTCTAGGCCTGCCCCAAATGAGGAGAAAGTGCAATGGAAGAACTGAATGTTGTATGCAGTTTCTAGGCATTTGAATTTGAGTTGTCATGTGTGGCTAGTAGAGGTGAGAATGGACAGCACAGCTGTATAGAAACAAAAAGCGGGAAAAAGAGCAGGGCGTGGTGGTGCACGCCTGTCATCCCAGTACTTAAGGAGGCTGAGACAGGAGGACCTCAGGTTCGAGGACAGCCGCAGCAATCTAGTGAACCCTCAGCAACCTAGAGAGACCTGTTTCAAAATAAAAAATAAAATAGGGCTGGGGATGTAGCCCAGAGGTAGACTGTCCCTGGGTTCAACCCCCAGTACCAAAAAGAAGGAAGGAAGGAAGGAAGGAAAGAAGGAAGGAAGGAAGGAGGGAGGGAGGGAGGGAAGGAAGGAAGGAAGGAAGGGAGGGAGGGAGGGATAAAAAAGTGGGGA
>PVJS01023938.1:0-29123 GCA_004027185.1 Glis glis
AAAAAAAAAAAAAAAAGCTAAAGAATTAACAGAAAATGCTTCAAGTGTACTTCAGAGCATCTTAATTCCACTAATCACCTTGGTCCATCCTGGTTAAATGCTGGATTTTAGGCAGAATGCAATGTAAGAAAATTTATCTTACTAATAGAAATAGCATTTGCCTCATTAAAAATGGCCCTGGTTTTTGCAATTTCATGGATGATCTCCAATTTACAAAATTCCATTACTTATACATCTGACAATGAGAAGGATCATACTTCATATTTTAGTAATTTGCATTTTTTTCCTTTCTTTTTTCTTTTTGTGGTGCTGGGGCTCAAACTTAGAGCCTCAAGCATGCATGGCATGCATTCTACCACTGAGCTACACCCCGCCCAGTGATTTGCATTTTATTAACGTGTTTTACATCTTAGGCAGAACTTTAGGATTATATTACAATGAAACCAAATGCTAGAAACAAACCCCAATCCTGTTCAGAGCCATACATTCCCTAATGAGTTTTGCTATCACTAATTGATGTCTGTCATTAATTCGCTCATTTAACTCCTTGTGTTACAGAAGTACCATTGTCTACATATAAATATAGTGTTAAAATGAGATGATTAAATGATTAAAGCAGAGTACATTTTTATAGGATATAGTCAAGCAAAGTATGCCCTGTAAAAGCAAGAAACAATTATTCAAATAGGACTCAAACTAGACGGGGATAGCAAAAGATGTCAGATATGATGTCTGGTATTTTTAGATCAAATCTTTTTTTTTTTGGTTTTTGGTGTTTGTTGTTGGTTTCATTTTTTTTTTAAATATGGATTCTCACTATGGTGCCCAGGCTGGTCTTGAACTCCTGGATTCCACCGATCCTCCTGCCTCAGCCTCCCAAGTAGCAGGGACTATAGACATGTACCACTGCACCTGGCACAAATCAGGTTTTTAATGAATAATTACAAAAGAATTGAGAAATGAGGGTTGGATACAGAAGAAAATTTGTTGGTTTATGTAACTTTTTAAGATATGAGTGTCTGAAGAAATAAAGGTTAAATGTGAATTTAAAATCAGCTCCATATGATTTTCAGTGATTGTAGCCATAACAATTATTGAATAATTTATCCCCAGCAAACAGATCTAATAAAAGAGAAGCATAGCATTGCAACTTCTGTAAACAATATAATAATTTCAAGTGATTGACCTCAAAATACTTTGAGAACATATTTTTCCTTTATAAGGCATATCCTAAGCAAAGTTGTAAACTAGGCAAAATATTATCTATCAAAGCCTTATAGATGACTGACACTAACTCCGTGCTTTTCCCTTCTACACACACCAAAGAAGCAAACAAACAAAAAATCAAAATTCAAATCTCTTCTCAAGAAGAAGAACCTATGCATATAATCACAAGGAACAAGCGAGTGAGCTTAAGGAGTCACTCCATAAGGTGAGTGACCTTGCAGTCAAATGAGTGATGGCATCCGTGAGCAAGGGCCTCAGTCGGAGGAATACATCACTGTAACATCTTATGTTAAAGAACAAGAACAAGTGGGAAGGAGAGTTCAGCACCTTCTCCCCCTGTGATGAAGACTTCTTCCAAAGCAGCTTTACCTATGTGGCATGGTACTTCTCTCACTTCCCTTTAACATTTTCTTTACAGGTTCTTCATTGATGCCATGGAAACAGCCTTGGTCCAGAACTAGACCAAGAGCCCCAGACCAGGAGACCCATTGCACTTTCTGTCATGCACATAGCTATGCATCCTTGGAAAGGCTTACTGCCCAAGTGACTCAAATGTGTGCTTCTGAATAGACTGAGACGTGCTTCCAATTTTCTATAGATTTACTGCTGAATACTCCGGTCCCTTTGGCGTCACTAGGGACACATTCATAGAAAGGTAAGGGCAGTCTCCTATAGGTGGCAGCACACCCATGATCACAGACAACAGGGCAGCACTGTGGAGCCTGCTCCAAGGAGACACACAACAAACTCTTTCTCTCTCTCTCTCTCTCACACACACACACATATATGTACATGTGTGTATGATATGTGTGTGTGATGTGTCATATATTATTTCCTATGGGATAGTCTAAAGAATATACCAATGGAATATTGTTCTAACATTCTCCAACATAACATTTTAAGTTTCCTCATTACATATAGTCTTTAAATGCCAATTATCTTCAAAGAATGACCAACTTATTTCTTTCTATGATACTGACTTCAGTTTTAGTAAAAGAATCTCATTAATAGTCGTGTGTAACTGCATCCAAAAGCAATCATAGAAGCTTTTCATCTTTCCTTAAATGATTTCACAAGGAAATCATTAGGTGCAAGATGTCTTCTGCTATTGACTGTAATGTTTTTAATATTTTAAAACAAGTACTTGATTTTTCACATATTTGTATAATGAATCCCAGTTTTATTGTTAATGTCTTGAATGTCTGGGCCTGATTTTATGACTATCTTGCTGAACCTGACATTTACAAGATACTAAAGAAATATTTATAGGGTGTATTTGTTTTCATACCTACCTATCTTTCCAAAATGAATATTAAGGAGTCATTAGAAAAACAATGTCAAAGATAGGTACTAAAAAGTATACATCCTATCTAATGGATCAACTTAATCATACTGTATTAAGATTAATAGGCCAGGGCTGAACAGATGACTATGATTAAACATACATCCAAAATTTGTCTATTTTTCTTTATAAGAATAAAATTATCCCATTCTTCTAGCATATACTTCACAGTGTGAAGTGCTACTTCAACCATAAATTACATGTTTCCTTCACAGTACCTGCATGTAGCACACTTTTACACTCATATTATGCATTAACAACAAAAAAGGAAAAAATGAAGCATGGAGAATTTAAATAACTTGCACAAGTCAATGAGTTTTTAAGTCAAAACTAGAATTAAGATATTATGGTTCTAATTCAGAACATTGTTTCTAAGTGATCATTCACACACAGGGATGATTCTCTGTGGTAAGGAATTAACTATAACTATGAAACATCACTGTGGAATTTTTCAGTAGCTATTTTTTTTAATTTTAAGATAACTGCTTGCACTATAGACTTACAGCTACGTACACCCATACTAATCCACAGTAAAGATACACTCCATCATATTGGCATGGGGATGGAGAAGTGACTGTAAGAGAAGAACCATTCTGAATGGACACGTTGATCTTAAACTGAAGACCAACAACGTCATCTGATGGAACAGGGCATTAACTGGCCCTTGGTGAACAACAGACCTCTCCGCTCTGGGATCTCTTCATCATTAAACCACATCACACAAACTAGGAAGAGGCTGTTTATGGTGTATCTAGATGAACAGCTAAATAATTCTACAAAATATTTAGGAGAAGCCATTATTCTAGTCAATATGAAGCTGGTACATGCTACCAAGTAGTGGAATGCTTAGAAAGAAAAAGGGAATTTTATATTAATATAATCACTCTGTGCCAAGGCCTCAAGAATATAAGACTGGAGTGATTTCTTTTTAGAGTTCCACTACAAAATGAAGCGATGGAAGACACTGGCAGCTCTTTCTCCTAAGGGGAATTACAAAATAAATCTACATACATGAATACAGATGTATATATATATATATATATATATATATATATATATAAAGCATACACTGAATATATTTCTCTCTTTCTTTTCTTTTTTTTTTACCTCCTGATGGTAGATATCTAGGATTCTCTCCAAAGACAGCTCTTCAAAGTACAGTTTGTCACACTCATCAAAGTCAGTGCTCACAGTCTCAGGATTGCAATTCACCACCACAGTCTTCTTGCCTAGTTGGCGCAGTGTGCGGATACTGGAGACAGCACACCAATCAAATTCCACACTGCTGCCTGCAGAGACCATGAGAATGGGAAAAGGGGTAAGAAAAGCATGAAGTTACAGCACAAAGAGACGCAGGAAAATATATCACCAGTCAGCCCAGGCTCTGGAAGCCAAGGGGCTTTCTATTTAATGTTTAAAACTCCAAAATATATACTTCAGACCTCTGAGGTACACAATACTCATAGTGGGAAAAACAAGGACGAATTAAACAATAATGAAATGTTGGCTTGTTTTATGCCCTAAATTCTTTAATTGGTAATCTCCATATTTGAAGCATTGAGAATCTCAATGTCAATGGGAGATCATTTTAATGGTACAAATAATCCTCATGTATTGAAAAGAAATTCACAGTGAGCACACTGACCTAAGTGCACAAAACCAGTTAATCCAGGGATGGGGATACTTGAGTTCTTGTTTCAGTCCTTCCACTTCATCCACTATTTGAGGGCTAAACCCATAATTCCTGAGGTGCCCTGCTTCCTGACATATCTTGATTGAGTGGAAAGTCCTGTCCTTTCTAAGCATGTCCTTTTTAAGCCTGCCAAGGCCACCCCATGCAGAGTGAGTGATGTTCTATGAAGGGACTTGAAGTATAATAATGGCCTAAACACCTCAACTATCACCTCTACTGGGATGCCAGAGAACTGGAAGTCCCGGTCCTTGTTCTAATTCTTTGCATCAGGATATTGTCTCCTAAAACTTTTTGTCAAAAAATGGTGACCACATATAATAGCATGTTAATTCTCACTATTAAGTAAGTATGCACTTGATTATCAGCTCAGCTAGTCTCCCCTGGGTTCCAAGACAATGCAGAATTTTTTCACAAATTAGGTAAAATTTGAAAACAAGGGAAAAAGGTCCAGAGAGGTGATTATCAGCTCAGCTAGTCTCCCCTGGGTTCCAAGATAATGCAGAATTTTTTCACAAATTAGGTAAAATTTGAAAACAAGGGAAAAAGGTCCAGAGAGGTGAAGCATAGGTGTTGGTGAAGGTGTTTTGGCCATCCACCCATAACTGCTATGGGCTAAATGAGTCAAAATTCAGATTTGTGTATTGGAAACCTAATTCCTAATGCAATGGTGTTGGGAAGTGGGACCTTTCAAGAGGTTTTTAAGTGGAGCCCTCGTGAAGAGATTAATGCCATTATAAAAGGCCTCAGGAGGGTGTTTGGCTCCTTTGTGCCCTGTCTTCTGCCATTGAGGACACAGCATTTCTCTCCTCCAGAGGACACAAGGTCCAGGATGTGAATTTGGAAGCAGAGACCCAATTATCACCAGATAACTGAAGTGCTGGTCCCTTGATCTTGGACTTTCCACCCTCCAGAACTCTGAGAATTAAATTTTTGTTTTATATAAATATCCAGTATCAGGTATTTTGTTATAGCAGTAGAAATGGACTATGATAATAACTGAAGTGGTAAAAATATAAGTGTTGGCCTCTATCAAGATTTGGTCAGAGATTGGTAAACTAGCATAATCTGAGACACTTAATTGCAAAAACTAAAATAAACTATGCTTAAAGAAACAGAGTGAGCTGGGTGTGGTGGCGCACATTTGTAATCCCAGTACTTGGGAGGCTGAGACAGGAGGATCGCAGGTTCACGGCCAAGCTCAACTATTTAGTGAGGCCCCCCGCAATTTAGTGAGACCCTGTTTCAAAATAAAGAATAAAAAATAGGGCTGGGGTTGTAGCTCGGAGGTAGAATGCCCCTGGGTTCAACCCTCAGTATCGCAAAAAATTTTTTTAAATAAATAAATAAAAATAGAGCTGGGGATTAGAGCTCAGAGGTAGACTATCCCTGGGTTCAATCCCCAATACCAAAAAAAAAAAAAAAGAAGCGGAGTAAAACTACATTTAAATCATGTTACTGCTTCAATATTAGAACACCTTTCAGGGACTAAAGATGAAATGCACTTGTTGGCTAATATCCTGTCATTTAACATATACCTTGCAACTTAAAAGATCGTGAATGCTTAGTAATAAGCATTTGATTGTAATTGACTAGGGAGAAAATGTCATCACTTCTGAAGGGTATGTATGTTTTAATTAGATTGCACAATTCTCTGCCTACCAATGAGACAAACTCTGCATTTGATGTAAACAGAAGTCAGGTATTAGGTCAGAGATTGTAGTTAGAAGAGAGAGAGCCAAATCGAATCCAGTCCCCAACCTCAGTGCGAGACTCCATTCAAGATAATGATGATAAAAGTGATAAAGAGGTGGCCTGGTAAAATGAAAGGTGTAGTTAAGATGTGTTTGAATTCTGCTTCTACCACTAAGTAGCTAATGAGTTGGGGTTTTATTTCTCCGAGACTGTTTTCTAATTTGCAAAACATTTATCACAGGTGCATTCATTTTACATAGTCCTCAGAAAAACGAGATTAACATTTATAAAGAGCATTATATAAATTGTGAAGTCCTATGTAGACATAAGCCATCACTTTACCAATGTGATATGGACCGCAGCCCAGCACCATCAGTCCATGTTCATCAAATTTGATATCATGCTCCTGAGGGGGGGAGGAACAGAAAATATAGAAATTATTGTATTATTCTTCGGTTTAATTAAACTATTTGGCCTGTCTTTAAATGTGTTTTCACATGCAACCTTCATTAGTTTCTGGGAACCCATAAATCTAAAGTGTTATACAAGCTCTACTCATTTGTAAAAAAAATACGCTTAACTCAATATTTGTCAGTGAATCATTAGCATACCGCACAATCCTACACCCATGTAACCACTCTCCTTACCATCTCTTCACTTGCTTGACTTCATTATCTGAAGGCAGTTCTTACAGACTGACTACAGAAACACATCATCACATCTGGCCCACATGATGCCATTTTTTTTTTTTTTGCAGTACCAGGGATTGAACCCAGGGGCGTTCTACCTCCGCGCTACACCCCCGGCCCTATTTTTTATACTTTATTTTGAAACCGGGTCTCATGAAGTTGCGGAGGGCTTCACTAAGTAGAGAGAGAGAGAGAGAGGGGGAGAGAGAGGGAGAGAGAGCTGAGGCTGGCCGCGAACCCGGATCCTCCGGTCTCCGCCTCCCAAAGTACTGGGATTACAAGCGTGCGCCACCACGCCCGGCACATGATGCCATTTTTATTACCAATATCTCTAGTTAATCAAAGATGAAAAACTATGCATTCCCTAATGTGGACCATCTATTAAATCAAGAGCTCTCTGCATACAACAGTTAAACAGTTCTTACCTGACCATTGTAGGTAACATACAGGTAGTTTGTGACTGATGGGTATTCTGCAGCCAGTGTATCAATCTGCAAGAGAAAATTTAGCAGTTAGTAAGGATTTATTCCCTGGGTTATAATTTTTCATGACAATGGGGTCTTTTTTGTGTATTTTTCATGACAGTGGGGTCTTTTTTGTGCTGTGTCCATATTTCTTTAATGCCTACTACTGTCAAATATAAAGACAGGAAAAATCATGTATAATCTAATTACTTTCTAATTCTCAAAATGAGAAAGAAAAAGTGATGTGATTTAGATACCACTGGAACAATGAATAGCCACACACACCCCAGGGTATCGCTGGATCACTATCGTAGTTCTTCCCATGAATATGACAAAATAGTCAGATGGTCCTTTGGTTACTAGGAAGACTTACCTGAACAGCTATCTAAAGCAACTATGTATAAAATTTAGAATCAGAGCAAAATGGTGTACACATAATGATGTCTTTGGTTTACAAGTTAATGCACAGGACTTACGTTAACAAAGGCCCTGAGAAATGGGTTGACACAAATACTAGAAAGTGTAAGTGAGAGGTTGGAGATCAGGAGCTCATTGACCATATTTGGAAAAAGTAAATCAATTCCACTCTCAAAAGCCAGTAGCTCAGCTTAGTGAGCAAGAATTTAGGGCCAACAGGGCAGGCTGGTAGAAGGCAGGTGAGAAGGAAGAAAGATAATAATTGCTGAGCGGAAAATATTTAGCATCAAGCTTAAAACCTAAGAGTATGCATGTACCCCCTGAAGACACAGAGAAAAGTCAATGATTTTTAAAGGACAAAAACCAGCTGGTGGTAGTTTAAGCCAAGACACTCCTTCCATTAAAAGCACACAAAAAAGGTATACCTATGAACATTCATGTGTGGTTGTCATGAGTAGATGAATTCATTACACCCAGCCCTATCACATTAAATACTAGATGAACCATAAGGATGAGGCACTTACAGTTTGCCCTGTAAAAAGTTAGTGCTGCCAAAGCCAGCCTGGGCAACTTAGTGAAACCCTGTCTCAAAATACAATTAAAAAAAGGGCTGGGGTATAGTTCAAAGGTAGACTGCTTGATTAGCATGTGAAAGGCCCTGAGTTTGATCCCCAGTAAAACACACACACACACACACACACACACACACACACACACACACACACAGAGTTAGTTCAAAGGACATAACTATTCTTTCAAGAGGGTCAGCCACCATGCCAGGGTATTTCAAGCCCTCCTATTATTACACTAAGGATATATATATTTGGACATAAGTTAAAGAGTATAGGAGGGGTCATTCTCATTTACTTGTTTTCATTTATTTAGATAATGAAAATCAGTTATTCTTATCTTTACATTTCAGTTTTGCTTCATCTTTTCTAAGCATAAAACTATCCTGTGCTGGATAAAATTGGTGACATCCTGAGCATCGATTGGACAAGTAGAGTCATTCTTAAACACATCCTTCTTTTTATTGACAGTGGCTTTTTGAATTGGTGCCTACATTTCCCCACAGAAATCCTGGATAAAAAGGGAAACTCACTTACCTGTTTAACCCAAGGGTGGATGTTTTTCTTTAACCGCAGCTCCCTTGTCTGGGCCTCAGTCAGTCCAAGACATTTTGAAATCTGCTTGTCTGAGAACCCAATCTCCTTTGCCTTTCTCAGAGTTTCTTCTTCAATGGATTCACTGGGGTTTCATGGGAAAAAGAGATTCAGGTTCAGATCAAACACAATAAGAAGAAATGAACTGTGCAATTTCAAAAATGACAAAGACTCCTTATTTCTCATCTTCAAACACATTTAGGTCTTTTAAAGATATACAAATAACCCACTGTATCTTCTGGCCTCTGCAAAGTCCTCTGCATGGACAATGCCGACCTCTCCGTGGTCTCCTGCTTTCACACCCTATGCACCCTCTTGCCTGCTTATTTCCCGAAAAGGGGCTCCTGTATTTTCTGTTCTAATGAATTTTCTTGTTTAATAATAGTCAGGGAGCTGGACATGGTGGTGCACTCCTGTAATCTTAGTACTAGGGAGACTGAGACAGGATGATCACAGGTTCACAGAGCCTCAGCAACTTAGTGAGGTCCTATTTCAAAAAATAAAACATAAAATAGGGCTGGGGGCCACATGAAAAGAAAAGAAAAAAAGGAAAGAAGGAAAGGAAAGGAAAGGAAAGGAAAGGAAAGGAAAGGAAAGGAAAGGAGGAGAGGAGAGGAGAGGAGAGGAGAGGAGAGGAGAGGAGAGGAGAGGAGAAGAAGAGAAGAGAAGAGAAGAGAAGAGAAGAGAAGAGAAGAGAAGAGAAGAGAAGAGAAGAGAAAAAAGAAAAGAAAAGAAAAGAAAAGAAAAGAAAAGAAAAGAAAAGAAAAGAAAAGAAAAGAAAAGAAAAGATAAATAAAAGTAATAGCCAGGGACCTGCTTGTCTAAGTCCAGGAGCCTTTTTCAATTTTCATTTTCCTCCACCAGGCATCATATGACCCCTTTGATGTTTCCTTCTTAAAAAGACGCCACTCTGACCTCTATTAAGTTGGTTCTCACCCAACTTTATTACCCACAGCCACTTACTGTTTGGTTGTTGTTGTTGTTTCCCAAGACTCTACCCTTTGTTACCCACTTCATTCTGGCTTGCTTTTCTCCCTCCACACACTTAGCCACTGTCATGGGCTCGAGTGGGACAGCTCATGGATGACTCCCAAACCGCGGTCTTTTTTCAATGTCTGCCTTGTGCTCTAGGTCTTTGTGTATATATATGAATTTTAGGAATCGGAGTGTCCCAGTACTGCTTCAGACTGGGCATTCTCTGCACAAACTGCTTCTATCTACGAATATCACACATCTGTCCACTTTAGAAGATAGATTTGTGGTATTATAATTATTTTTCTTTTGAGCTTAGATTTGCCTTCTCATTTTCCCATATTTACTTCTCCTTTTTAATATATTTGTATTGGTGTACTGTAGTTACACATCATAATGAGGCACAGAATGATAGGAACATACATGCACACAACACTTGGTGTGTTTCTCCCTCAATCCCACCTCACTCCCTCCCCTTCCCTGTGCATGTCATTGAGATTGATATTGATAATTCATATATAGAGCATTATTTGAGCTGTTGCTTTCATCAAGTCTCCTCCCCCCCACTCCTACCCTGAACCCCCTTCATTGCTCTATTAGAGTCTCTCCTCCTTTATCTGAAGTCCCTTTTGTCACTCAATTTCTCTCTAGCTTCCATACATAGACTGTGTTATTGCTCTCACCTTTCACATACCTTTATCTACCCAACTTCTCCCCAACTCTCAGCCAGCCTTCAAAGGTCAACTAAAGCCAAGCCTCGTCCATGAGGCCTCTGGCTTTGCTCTGACCCACACTGATCTCCGAGCTTCTAACCACCTCTATTGCCTGGAGCCCTGAACAGAGTCAGAACCATATGGCTTAGCGTGTCATCATCACCGGAGTCACAATGTTTCTTAACGTTTATTCCTGGATCAAATTTTTCCTGCTAGATTTAACTTCCAAGAGGGCAAAGAATATATTTGGTTCATTTACCAGATGATTCCCAAAGCCTAGCACATTATCTGGCCCACAGATGGCATTCAATAAATATTTATTAAATGAATAAAAGAAATTATAACTCTCAACTTTTTTTATTTTACAGAAAAGACAAAGCAGCGATTGAAATCAGTTTGTAAGTAGATTTCAAAGCATGCAGAAAAATAAATTATAAAGAGCTAAAGCACAGAAGAATAAAATACTTACTGTAAAACATCTCTAGCCAAATACCTGTGGGCCAGCTATTTCAAGCAATACCCAATACAATAAAATTCAATTATAACAGTTTGATAGTCAATACAATGAAACTAAGATATAACCGTATGCTATCAGAACATCTGACTTGTACTAAATAAAACATTTTCACAAAATCTTGTTAACAGATGTAATTGAATTAAAGCTCTTGCATTTTGTTCATTCTAATCTTTAATCTTCTTTATTTAATTAATTCATATTCTGAGACTGGAGATGGGAGAATCAAGCTGGTATATAAAATGGATATTCCCTGGCTTTCTGTTATCAGAATTAGTTTGGATTTTTTGCACCTCCAGCTCTTCCTATTCAATGTGCTTTTTCTATTGCCCCTAAATTCCATTCCGTCTCAAATCCATGCATTATTTTTCCCAGTGCATTTAACTTATTCTTTTCATTCCTATTTTAAGTTTTAATCTTCCCAAGTTTTTGATAAGCATTCCCAATACATTCTTCCATCCAATTCTTGAACACAATCTGATATTAAATATTATTACTTGCCTACAACATATGCCAAACCCTGTGCTACATGCTTTAGAACTGCACTATCCAATAAAGTAGCCACTTTGGGATGTGGTTATTTAAATGTAAAGGCTTCTTAATTAAAACTTTTAAAAACCAAAAATTTACATCTACATTCACACTAGTCACATTTCAAGTGATCAATAGCCGCATGTAACCAGTGGCTACTGTACCAGACAGTGCAGTTCACAGAATATTTCATCACAGAAATTTCAACGAGAGGGTCAGTATTGCTCGAAAAGATACAAAACAATATTTGAAACAATGGAATGACAGTGATTCAAGGCAATTTATGGAGGGATAAGCTACGTGGTGCCATGTGAGGTCAAAGAAAAGAGTTAGCAGTGAGAGTGGTTGTACTTGAGAAATACTATGGCATTAGAAGTATGAGAACAGAGCTATAAAGAAAGTCCAGCTTTATAGAGATGAAGGAGCTGACAGAGGTACCATAGGCCGGGGCAACTGTATTTGCAATAATTTGAGGGCAACGATGGACATGGCAGATATAGGAAATATACTGCAGACGTGGACTTGGAAAGAAAGAGCAGAAAACAGGATGGTGAGAGTGGAGCCACATTCCCCGTCTTTCTTTCATTTGTGCTTTCATGCTTGGTGAACACAGGTTATGTATCAGGCCCGTGTTACCTACATGAATGATGGGGAGATAAAATATTGAATTCTCACATTCAAGGAGGTCACAGTATATTAAGAGATAGACAAATAGCTATTGATGGGTCCACACTGTAAGAGGTACTGTGAGAGAAACATAGACAAGGTGAGGCTATGACTGAGCTTCGGAGAGATAAATCTGGAAATACTTTACCCCAAAGGCAATTTCTGGGCTTCGGAAGGAATTTGAAATACCCAAATTTATGGTAATCTTTAGTTTTGCCAAAGAAAATTAAGAAAACATATAGGAAGATTTTGTTGCTGTTGCTATTTTAGAATTATATGCCTCTACTTTCCAAGATGATGCTCCTAAACCAATTGCTCATTTGTTCAAATTCAAGCTTAAAGTAGACGACAAATAGGCTATTTTTTTAATTTAGAACTTTGGATGAGGTTCTTTAAAAAAATTTTCTAATTGTGAATTTTGCAGATCACAAATCTTATTAATGTTTATGTGTACGGGGAAAAGCCACATATTTTCTCTGTGATCTATAATTTTAATAAAAATAGAGGAATGGATATAAAAGTAGTGCACACATAACACTGGGCAAGTTCTTTCCAACAGAATTTTCTAGTTACTTGCTAAAACACTTGTCCATCACTGTTGGATAGCAATAAATAAGAAACGAGCAAAGAATAAATAAATCTTCAATACAACATCTCTTTATAGTTGAAAAAACCTATCTGTGGCAGAACCGGTATCATGTCTCTGTATAGACAATCATTTAATTTAAATGACTAAAGCTCTATCTATCAAAAACAGTGGTGCAAACACAATAAAAAAGCACACCTTAGCTGGGCGTGGTGGCGCACACTTGTAATCCGTTACAGGTAAAGGAGGCTGAGACACGTGGATCACAGGTTCTGAACTCAGAGGTAGAATGCCTCTGGGTTCAATCCCCAGTACCACAAAAAGAAAAAAATTTAGAAGCAGCAGCACCCCTTCAGAAGAACTATCACACCAGTGATTGTGCCTGAATAACAGCACCTTAAACACAAATTCTTCTCATTCAAAATTAAGCAGAAGTCATGTATTTATCTTCAGCTTTTTTCATCCTATTTTTCTATTTGTTCGTTGTTGTGGTTTTTTTTAATTTATTTCTGTTTTGCTTTGTTTGGGTTATTTTTATTCCTTAGTCTATGAAATACCAATCAGTTCTTTAAAGGTTGTTATGTTGCTTTAAATGGAAATTATAATGATATTAGGTAAATATTTTAAAAAGCATTTCAATTCCACACATTTCTATTAGGAATACAATAAATTTAATAAATCCTTAGTCTATGAAATACCAATCAGTTCTTTAAAGGTTGTTATGTTGCTTTAAATGGAAATTATAATGATATTAGGTAAATATTTTAAAAAGCATTTCAATTCCACACATTTCTATTAGGAATACAATAAATTTGCATTTGTTTTGTCCACATTCTGAATGCAATCTTTTCTATTACTGGGACATACACAATTCTTCTTATTCTTTTTCACCACAAGAGTTCAATACGCTATATATTTAAACATCTCTAGCAAACACTCACCCTCCTCCTCTACCCACAAAATAAAATTTGACTTGTAACCAGCAAAGAAATGATAGAGAAAGAGGGAAGGAAGGATACAAGGAAGGAAGGAAACCATTAGCCTTGTGCATAAAAAAAGTGAAGTGAATTAATGTTTTACTGAGCTTTGGTGGCAAAAAGAAAATAGCTATCTGTCACTAAGAATAACCCAGTTGTTACTGCTCCTCCATAGAACCCCATCCCAGGGAGCTTTCATTATTTAAAGGGGTTGACTGAGAAGAGCAACAGTAACACAAAATAATGATTATGAATAATACTTCAGAATTGGGGTGAAAAACATTTCTACACAGGCACCCCCCAAAACACAGCAAGTGAGAATTTGAAACAGACCTGTACAGTACATATTTTAAGCTCACTGGCTGACCCTTAGAACATTTTCCTGGTGAACCAAAAACTGCTTTAACTTTGCCCAGTTCTTAAATAACTAGATCAATAACATGACATGATATTTTTAAATGCCCTGGAAATTAGAATGCATTAAGTCAAAATGATATATTAGTATAGCCATGTTCATCTGCCTTAACTTGCATGCAAATATTGGATAGGTGTGCTCGTACAAAGTTCAAAGTGATGTATTTTTTAGAGCATTTCATTCATGGTCTCTCTGGTTATTCATTTCTGCCCTTCAGACATATTCATGAAATAGCATAAACCACTCTGTAATCCCCCTCGTTGGGAAATGGAGGTTGGTCCTGACCCACCACAGCAATTACTAGACAAATAGAGTTTCCTGATTCTGCAGGGTAACCCCAACTCTAAAGCAGAGAACAGGTAGGTTCACTCTCTAATTTCTCTCTCCTCTGCTTCTGTTTAACACAAGGCTGGCTGGCATGTCATTACACACAGAAGAAAATTGACTTTATTCCCAACTTGTGCTGATAGAAAATTTTATTTTCTGTCCCATTATAATAAAATAAAAGATGAGACAGTTTGAAGACACGATTCATTAGCTTTGGGCCAGTGATTTAGATAAGGTTAAACCTCTTCAGAGTCAAATGCAAGATGAATAATCTTAAGTGAACATAAAGCTCATTTCACCATCTGCGGATTCAGATACATACTCCTCCTCCTCCTTATCTGCCCATGTAGGGCCATCCGCCATCTCATCTGCTAAAAAGAATTTCCACCATAAGGAGTTCTTTTTACTGCTGTTGTTATTTTGGTTTGGGGGTTTTGTTTTAGTCAAGTTAGGTAGAACCTTATTTTAGGAACAGGAGTGTATCTCTTTTATTTTTCCAGAGGAAAGTAAAAGCCTTAATTTGGAACAGACTCAAAACAGAATAATTACCAAAAAAATATATAAATGCTGGGTTTTTTAATTCAAAACTGCTTTTTGAAGCCTCAATAGGGAATGCTCTATTTATATTATATTGTAAATCAAGGAAGCATTATACCAAGCTAGAAATGTGATCAGCTGAATGGAGTATATTGCACTAAAACACACAGTTTTTAAATGCATATAATAAGTTACCCTTCTGTTATTTGATAAGCATTTGCATGTACTAGTATTTTGTTTATTTTTACTCTTTTAAACATATGCACATTAAATCCATATTTCAGAACCGTATCCTCTAAAAATATGTTATATATATACATTTTTCTCCTTTCTACCAGCTTTCCTTGCTTTCAGAGTTCAAGGGCAAACTCTTCAAAGGTTAGATTTTCATCACTGCATAACAAAAGCTAAACAATAAAACAAAGATAAACCAAAAGACTGTGATTCGGGTCTTTTCATAATCTTCAATTTTTCTCTACTCTCAGCCCAAAACTAGAGTGTGAAATTTTAGAAGGAGAAAAACATTTTACACACTCTGCCATAATCTTAATGGTAGATGCCGTGGCCTAGCTTCTAGGGCAAGAAGTCTCTGGTGTGTTCTCTGGTTTATAAACAATACAAGCCCTTCTCCTCTCTCCTCTCTCTCCGACTTCCAATGTAGATTTTGTTGTTGTTGTTGTTTAAAATCCTACCCTGTCATCTCTGAATCTTCCTCCACTCACACTTAGTCTTAAATAATAAATGATAAAAGGAAATGGAATAAATTCCCCTTAATGAGGAAATTTTCACCTGGCGCCGAGGAGCTGGGGAAATCTATTAAGGGACTGGAGGAACGCCAGCAGCATGGCAGTTACCAGGGGAGCCGCGCACTTCACAGTCTCTCTTCCACTTGACTGGCTTTTATCTGATCCACCAACTCACAAGTAATACTAAACAAATTTCCCTCCAGATTGCACAAGCTCTAATGTGAAAATGAGCGCTCCACTTGGCCTACAATTATGGGGTGGGCTTGCAATTTTATTATTATCCTCTTTTTTACCAAAAAAAAAAAATCCCCAAAAGGCAGAGGCTGAAAAATCACCAGGTTTGATGCTCAGTAAGGACACCTGCTTTAATAAGAAAAGAAGCCTGAGTAGGATATATGTTCTCTGCCTCAGGCCCCTCACCTACTACTCCCTCAAATATCACACGGTTTCACTGATTATTTTTGGCATTTCACCAGATAAAGACCATGCCAGAGTCACAATAATGCCATTGGTTGAGAAGCTGTCTTCTTGTGTTTTCTTCAAAGGAGATGGGGTGTTACTTATTTCTTTAGGAGAAATGCAGAAGACTTTTTTCTGTGTGTGTGTGTGTATGGTAGGAGGGATTAAATCCAGGGGCATTCTGCTTCTGAGCTAAACCCCCAGCCCTTTTTTATTTTTTGTTTTTGAAACAGGTTCTCACTAGGTTGCAGAGAATCTCAATATGTTGCTGAGGCTGTCCTCGAACTAGCGATCCTCCTGTCTCAGCCTCCCAAAGTACTGGGGTTACTGGCATGTGCCACCATGCCTGGCTGCAAAAGACATTTTTCAAAAACATCAGGAGTGTTTATAAAAGCAAAGGATAAGAACCTACACAACGGGGTAAATACTACTCATTTCTCTTAATTTTTGAGAGTGCCATGGTTGGGGTGCGAGCAGCAATGAGGTCTTTGAAGAAATCGAAGACCTTGATCTTTATATCTCATATGCAGGGCAAATAATACCTCCACCAATGTTCAAGTGAAAGTATGGCATTGTGAAAATTACTTAAAAGGATCTGAGTTCACATACTATCATCAAACAATGTTATAATTTCACTAGTATTGGCTTTCAGGAGATGGCATACTTAAAATTATATTCCATCATAAAGGCTACTAACAACAGTAACAAGATCAAAATGCAAAACAAACATTAGGAGAAATTTATACTATACATATTTTTAAATTAGGAATCTTTAATTTCCTGAATTCTATATTTATTTTTCCTATGGTGCTGAGGACTGAATCCAGGGCCTTGCACATGCTAGGCAAGTGCTCTAACTCTGAGCTATATCCGCAGCTATATATCCCTTGTTTTATAAATTTTTAATGATTCTAGTAATCCAATAATGTTGTGATATTACTTTCAATCTGTTAATGCCACTTATAATACTATTGAATATAATATAATTATGTTCTGCAAACACTAAATCTAATCATGGGCAAATGGCATTCTTTGACATGTTACAATCTCTTATTTCACTAACAAATTTATTTCACAGTTTTAAAGCCTCTCTATCATCTTTGCTTAAATCAAGTCATGTTTCTACAGAGTACTTTTCCAAACATCACCTGTGTTGTCCCGAACAACAATTGTATACCTTTCTTTGACTTCTAGAAACTGGCCAAAGCCTAGATCAGGCTCCAACTATCCTGAGTAAAGATCTAATCAACTGGGTGAGAGGATAAACATGTATAATGCCTGGCACACAGGTAATAATTGCTTCATGATTGCAAATGTCCAAGGAAAAAGAAAGGGTGGAAAGGGTCCAAGAGGGAGGACAAAGAGGGAGAGGAGGAAAAGAAGAAGGAGGAGCTTAGCAGAACAAATCTGACAAGCCACCCACATTTAGCCCAGCACCTCTGCTCTCTGTCTCTTTCTTCCCCTACATGGCATTCCTGCACCATGGGTGCACCATACTTTTTAGTACTTGTAAATCAAAATCGATCTTCTAGCGCTCGGGCATTAACAGCATAGTCAGGAGGCAGGGCTGCTGCCCATGCTCCTGGGAATAGCATCCCAAACTTCGTCTTCCAGTTCACATGCGGAGACTTTATGTCCCCATAAAGGCATCTCGGGTATTAATAAGCAGGTGAAAAAATCCTGGTGTTCGGTGACTGATTATCTAGCTTTCATAATTATAGCTCTGGTAGCCTATTTTGCCTAAATTTAATTTCTTTTCTACACTTAGTTGTTTCTCTCGTACCAGTATACACATGAAAGACAGGACGTGAACACTTTATGTAAAGGAAAAATATGTGTGTACACATATATGAATGTATATCCAGGACTTATGATAAATAAAGTGAAATTTTAGAAGCATGTCCTATCCTAGGTCTCAATACCCTTGAAATTTCTGTTTACATCTTCTAAAGCTGACCTGCGGGGCTTTTTCCCTGCCAGGCCCCCCGCGCTTTCCCCACAAGAGTTCCGGAAAAGGGCACATTCCTCTCAATGCTTTTGCTCTAAGTGGGGTCAACAATTCAGGCAGGAAAACATGCCGCTCACAACTTGACAGCTAAGGAGGAACTGATCTCCAGCTGTCTGATTTAAAAGTCATATCTCTAAAAAGAAGCTTTTGAAAGGGGTTAGTGACTAGAACCGAAGGCAGAAGCCCCGAGCTAGATTCCCTGCTCTTCTCTGACAGGAGTGACATAAAGTATGACACACACTTCGGTGTGACTCAGTTTCACCAGCCATAAAAATAGAACAGTGGAATTTTCCACCTGTATTATAATAGAAATTCACTTAAAGGGCGTTAGAGAAATACAGATGTCTGTATTATAAATACTCTGTTTTTTGCCTTAACTTTGTCTCAATTTTGTTCACTAAATCATTTGTTTTCACCTTAATTTTTTCACTAAATCATATCCTTCACTACAATTGAAAATATTTATGAATATTTCTCATGGAAATTTCTTAGAGAATTCACAAATTTGGAAGTGTGGACTTTTCTTCAGAAAAAGTAAATAAAATACGGGCTTGTTCTCAACAGGCAATAGAGATTTCTATAATGCACCTATGCATATTTTAATGCTTACAGGTTTGTAATTTCTATTTGACAATACAAAACAATTAGATAAATGCCCTTTCATTAGAAAACAGTTTATTCAGAGCCTTCCTAGCTAACTAGCCAATGCAGAACCACTTAAAAAATTAAAATTTAGAAATGCTGATTTACAATTTCTTCCAACACAAAATTAGTTTACACCTTGGAAAATGTATTCTCCAATTAATAGTTTTGTGGGTCCTTTTGAGCAACCAGGAATCTGCATTTTCCTCCATTATAATTTCCCCACCTTTGCTATGACTGAGATAGTATGATTTTCACTTTCTACCAATAATATCTTTCTTTATTTAATTGACATATTGTCATATAAATATTGTTCAGTTCTTTCTTATGCCAGTTCCCAAGAAAATATGCACTAAATAAAGAATTGGAAACCACTTTTAACATATTTCAAAATTAACGCTGTATCTTGGACTGCTGAACTCTATTCTTTACTCAGACAAATCAACAAATTTTCTTATCAAGAAAGACCTATAGTAAAAGTATATTAAGACATTATGTTATTTGGCATTTATCCTAATGGAATTTACAGTTTAATTAGGTGATGATACTAGCAAATATACAATAATTACGGAAAAATGAAGGGAAACTGTGTGGCTTCAACTATCATAAACAATAAGCAAATAAGTAGATAACATGCAGTTTAATTCCTGTTCTTGAACCATCTTATTGGTTTATAGTAAGATTCTTACTTTTATAAAACACAGCATAAAGAAAACAAAATAAGGGCAAACACAATTCATTACTTCCTAAGTGGCATTTATCTACTTCTTTCACACTATACATTTAGTCTTTCCAAATCTAGTTTCCACTCCTACCTCCAAATACAATCAAATTAAAATTTGGTGAACTTGTTCAATTCTCTTTCTCTCTTCTTTTCTCTAAGTCATGCAATACTGTTCAAGTGTTTCCCTGTTTTTGTTTGTTTTTGTAGTAGGTTCTGTCTTCCCTTTGCTCCCATGACAGTGGGATACACTGAAGGAAAGAACACTGTCCTTGCACTCAGAGTCCCTAACTCAAGTCCTGCCTTCCACAGGTACTACCTGTGAAACCTAGAAGAATTTACTTAACCATTGTGAGCCATCATTTCTGCCATGAAATACGGGGTAGGGATACATACCTTCTAGGGACTCTTATAATGGGCTTACATGAGATACACATGCAAAAATCTTAGAGCTCTTGTTTTTTAACCTCGATTAAACTTTCATGAATTCATGTTTCTGCTTCTCATGTGTCCATTAATAGATCTATGTATAGCTATTAGTATAGATTATAAACCCAATGAAGGCAGGCTAATGACTAACAATTGTTCATCAACAAATGACATGAGCCTTGTACAAGCAGATACCTCATAAATACTGATTAAATAGATAAGTACCATATGGTCTAGTAGCTCCTAATAAAGAGAAAGGCCATCAAGTAAATACATAGTCCATCATGCTGAGGTTAGAGGTATTGACATAGAAATAATCTAGTAATTATTGTCTATTAATGGATATATACATACATATTCTTATGCCGTTTTAAATCAACTTAAGATTTTATAACTATCAAACATGTAATAATTAATGTAGAGAAAATATATGATACTCATTTTATGAATAATCTGAATAGAACTCTCAAAACCTTTTAAGTGAAGCATACATCTTGATCATAAATACTCTGAATCATAAGTACTCTTTCACACTTTCAACAATTCAGTTATTTGTCAAAACCATGAAAACACTATTTAAAAAATAAATTTTCTCAGAACATCAAATATTTGATGTGGAATTTTATGTTATATCTAATTAATAAATCATTTGTTAAAATTAATGGATTACTATCAAATCTATGACATCATCTAAAATATCCTACCACATGAAACAAAAAGGCAAATTAAAATAAAATGTATTTTTTGGTATTAGTTCATAACAGCAGAGAATTTCCAATAGTAATACTCTTCTTTTATAGAAAAAAAATAATGTGCACATGTAAGCCCCAATTTTCATTATTCTTGAAGAGTTTCATGATATAAGTGGTTTGGAGTATGAAAACTAAAACCATAGAATGGTGGTGTATTGTAACTGGTAGAGCTGTTTTCCTCTAATGGTAAGTACTTCACATGTAGTATATTATGTATTCAGCTAGTTGTATGCCTGCCTAGCAAAATAAGAAGGGAGGTTTTTTTTGTTGTTATTGTTTACTAGAATGAAACTGAGACTTAGAAATATAGTGTGAGTTGGTAGTGAAATGAGGGAAAACAAGGCCATTTTCTGCAAATCAAACCAGAGGATCCACTAATATGTCCAAGCATCTCCATTCCCATTTCTCCATCCCAAAACAATAAACAGTATCATCAACATATGCCATGCTAAAGAATCATAAAAATTATATGTGATGTTATATTATAGATATTTCTTTCCCTAAATTATTTCTATATTCAACATGATAAGGCTGAAGTTGTTGATTTTTTTTCCTATCAGAAATTATGAATTATCACCAGAAAGTAAAGTACTGACCATTCTCTTTCTTTTATCTAAGTTTTAACAATGCTTAGGTGACAATTTTCTCCTGGAAACTTCAACCGAATATAAGCACAAAACGTTCTTGTCTGATTTTGCCATGCTTCGTGAGCAAGTTAAATAAAAAGTCGATGGGAACCACCATGTGTAGGAGAGGACGCTCAAAGGGAGTGTTCCAGCTAGGGTGACACCTGCATTATTACATCTGCCAGAAGTTTGTGGCTGCAGGGAAATGGCCAACTTTACTGAGCTCAATTTAGCACTTGAATGCCCAAGTGGAACTCACAAGGCTTGCCCTAGATTGTTTTCCTAAGCAGTAGGCATGCCTATGATTTTCAGCACCCACCAATGGGCATAGTTTATCATACTGAACATAGCGATGTTCAGATGGAAATTGGACCTTCAAAACTGCTTTTTACTCTTCTTTACTACATTGACTGAAGAAGTAAATGGCAATGAAGGGGGAAGGGAATATTAATATTAACAGGATTCGTATAGCACAAAAAAAACAAAGAAGCCTATAGGATATTAGACACAATTTCTGTACATAAGACATTCAACCCATTAATTACGTCAACAATTAATAGAGAAATAAATTGAAATCTTAGCTTCCAAAAACCGCAAGGTATAAACTGCATCTCACTGGTTATGTACCCTACTTTTGCACATCTAAAATGGGTGCAAACAGACTCTTTTCAAGCAGTCATCTACAAAAATACCAACATAAATAGCAACATTGTGCATAAAAACCAGAAAGCAAAATGGACCATTCCAGGGAAATTACCCAAATTAATGTAACGCAAAAGAACAAATATTCATCATAAATGGAGGAAAACCTTCCATTTGGTAATTTAACATGCAGAGGCTTGCTGTCCTTAAGCTAATCACTGGAAGAAAGGATTCAAAATTTAATGCAGCTTCATTTTAGCCATTAAAAATGAGCAAGATTCTACAAGTTAGGTAGGTATAATAACATCTTTGGGCTGAAAATGTCAATCAGAAATAGCTAAAGAATCCCAAAGCCAAAATAAGAAAATAAAATAATTTTAGAGTGATAGGCAGAGGATTAAGCAGATGCTCAAAGCCTACAATTAGTGCTCTCACTTTTTTTTTCTTGCTTGGTCCTGTGTTTTGTTTTGTTTTGTTTTGTTTAACTATATTCATCTTTCAATCTAAAGTTGCTAATCCAAATTGATGTAATAAATAAAAAGGTTTGGCATATAAAGTCCTGAAAGAGTTCCTGCTAACAAACATGCCCTATAATAGATGACTTCCTTCTTTACAATAGCAGTCCAACTGAAGAATTCTTGTACCTGTGCTTGTCTATTAATTACTAATGTACTGGCGATATAGTGATAGGACTATCACCCCTCTATTGGCTGTTGTTACTATACTGAAAGTGTCTATTATATGTTGTCTATTTTCCTCCAGATGTTATATAATTCACCTTTCCATATACCTAAGTACATACATGCTTTTTCTGTGTGTATTTATGCACATGCATACTTAACATATTAAATATTAGAGGTTAAATATCAAATATTCTAGCCTGGGAGTCCTGCTCATGTTTGATCTCAATTCTGCCCTTTACTAGCATGTGATATGGAGGAAGCTGCTGAATCTCTCAGCACATCAGTTTACTATCATAAAATTAGAGTAATTACTACTAACAATGTTTTGGTAAGTATTAAATGAGACAATGTCCTTAAAGCAGAGCCTGATACATAATCCAAAAATTTGGTGATTGTTATCTTACACTTGGAAGACATTCAGAATTATTGGACTGAATCAAAATTGAAGTTTCTATATTAACAGAGTTCTAAATCCATTCTTTTGTTACTATAGAAATAGGTTCTATTCAGAGAACCCAGTTAATGAAGACATTTGGTGTGTTTATTTCATTAATGGTATCTGCACTTCCTTTATTTTCCTTTCTCTAGATTTTCTTGCATGACTAAAATTGAATCTACTAATGATCATTAGAGAACAAGACAATTGTGAGATATTTGTCATCTTAAATAGCCTAAAATAAGCATGTTTTTCTTTTCATGAGTATTTATGAAAATGCTATATGGGAGGAGCACAATGTATAAAAATCAGGGTTGATAGGATGAGTGAGTGTGGGAAACCTAAACAGACTAAAGTTTGGATAGTTCAGTGGTGAAGGTTAACAGATGGAGCTTATGCACATGTTTAAGTCACTAAAAATTCCTACAGACCTAACCTTTCTCAAACTCCTTGCAGGGTGATCTGGTAATGTGAAGTTAATAGATCTTTGGTAATCATTAAACATCTAAATTCCAATGCATATGCATGAAAGTTGCTGGAATTCTGCATGATACAACTCAAATCACATCAAATAAAAAGAAACTTCTCAAACTGTAAGAAGCCTACTGTAAATGTTATCACCCTGGGTTGAGTAATGCCACTACAGTAGCTTTTAAATTTGGAGAACTGCCTAGAATGGTCAACTTTTCTAGAATGCCCTTGGACAGCAATAAACAGGAGGCAAAAGAAAAAAGTCAGTGAACTCAAATTGAAAGGAGAATTTTTCTTCCTGAATCTGTCTAAACAATGGTTATCATCTAAGTTGGTAAGAGTGGATATTGCTCTGGAAGTCTGGCAAGGATGGCCATTGCTGTGCTCAGGGACCAGGGACTATAAACTGAGTCCTGATGGATGTAAGCATTCAGAACCACGATGCTGAGTTGGTTATTCTAACACCTATCCATCTTGACTCATCAGCCTAAAGAAAGCTAGGATGTCATGATGTATGTTTATCTCCATCCTTCCAAGAAAGGATTATTTCTCTATAATTCCTACTTTTTCACAGGCATGGAAAACTCAGCAGTTATTTCCATAATGCCTGCCTTGTTACAATCATATTTTTGTTTTCCTCTCCCCGTCCATGGACATTTACATATATTCTAAATATGTGAGTGTATTACATTTGGGGGTCAAATTCTAGACTTCATTTCAGATGACTGTATGTAAATACAAGTCATGGACTGACCATCAGTTTTCATGATATTCTCATCCTCTCATCCTCTGTGCTTATTGAATTGAAAAGAACTTTAGCATGACTAACAACTGTGGAGGGAGAATTTGGGTTCATTAGCATAATGGAGTGCCATTGATCTTTCTATAAGAACAGTGTTTGTATCACTACCTATCATTGCTTCCTTAAAAATATGTCTGGTATTAAAATAAGTAGCAATATTTCATAAAGAAAATTAACAAATGATGCATTGTAAAATATGTATGCTAATGCAAACGGTGACTCTTAAAAATGAGTCTTTAAATGCACATTTTTGAAATCATGAAATACCCTTTCTAATAACAAGCATGTTTTGGTTTTCAGGGGAAAGAAGAAGAACCTTTTTGGGAACTCACCATGTACCAGGAGTCCTTGATACTTACATCATTTAAAGGTAACAACAAAACTATCAAGTAGATATTAGCAAGAAGGATGTGAGGCTAGAGACGTGAGGGAGGTAATGTGCCCACGATTCCACAGTGGGCAGGACTACACGCTGATCTATCAGACTCCATAGTTTGCTCTCCTTCAATGCACAAAGAGGGAATTGAACCCATGTCTAGCATTCTATACTTATCTTCACTCTAAATTTCCCCTCTTCTCCCAAGTAAGATCCCCAATGCCTTTTTCCTCAGGGATCTATGTGAAAAATGCAAAGGGACTTGGCAGCATTGGCACCAGAGATATGTTGAGGTGGGAGCATTTGGGGGTCATCTCGATACGCATCAAATAAATAGCTACCTCCTGCAGCCACGTCCAAAATCAGACTTGCCAACACAGGAGAAGCTGACATCTTGAAACAAAGTGAACCACAAATAAATGCAAATGTAAAAGGAATAATTAGTTTTCTCAACCCTGCTCCAGTGGGTTATGGCAATAGATAAGTCAGCTATATAATGCCAACCAATGGTATGGAGCTGTGTTACTTTTGGAGTCGTACACACCCTGAGACTAGCCTCTCTGGATATTTAGAAACTAAGGAGAAAAGCAGAAGACATCACGCCCCAGGTTAACGGTGAGGATAACCAAAATAAAGCAAAGAAACTCAAGTCCTACACACCTATAATCCATCAATTCTGATAACCTTTCAACTTCCAACTCTTATGTGCCACAGACAGATTGAGATAGCTAGCTTCAATAGCCATCTATTCTTATTTACCTAACACCTCTAAATAATAACCATTATCAAAATGCTATGTATGCACCAGTGACACTCCAAAAACAAAAATAAGCATTAAAGTATCTCTCAGATGATAAATCCAGATGATAGATTTACTAATGCCACGGGTCATCTGTTGATGTTCACTCCAAGTTTTCTTTAGCTTTTGCTATTTAATAGGAATTTTAACTTTAACCTCCCTGGATCAAAAACAAACTTACACAGACTATAAATGCTTTTTAGAATCATTTAAATTATTAAAGCTCTATAAAACATGCTTTTAATATAGATCATTATGAACAAGAGAAAGTACCTTTATTTGCCAATATGTTTATTTCAGAAAATAGAGACTGAAAATGTCAAATTATCGGGAAATAAATGCAACAGAATGTGGAAGTCAGAAAGACATTACAAGGGATCTATAACAGTGAGTTGTTCTAATCCTCCAAGGACCTTTCTTACTATCAATATACACTTATTTCTGCTTAGTTAGAATCTCAACCTGCCTTCTGGCTGTAACAAAAACTATTCAATTAAAACATTAAATTTGTCCAAAAATCAGAATGTATATCAAGTGGAAATTTAAACTATAATAACATCTGCTATTTTACACCCCACATCTCTCCCACTGCTACATTTGGCATACTGCAAGTTGCTAGCACCCTCATGTGGTTTAATTGGAGTGGTTTCATGGGCATTTGGAATCAGTTGCCTGAAATGAACAGTGGAACAGGCTATAATTCAACGTGGAAGTTCTGCTGATATCATAAACCAAGAAAGGAAACCTTCAGTCAGCAAAATTCTAAGACAGATGTATAGGCTCGATTCCTAACTTATTTGCTCTCGACTGTTCATTTTATGTGATCTCTAGAAAAAATGATTTACAGACAACTATAGCTGGTTTCATCTCTGTCAGATAGGAATTCCCAGTGTTCAAAATCAAGCATTTGACATAGGTAATTATTGAGTAGATAAAAAAACCGAATTTTGCTCAAAAAGAAAAGCAGGTGTTGTTATTGCCCGGTTTGTGCACATCTCAACTAGACAAATACAGCAACCCAATTATATGTTGTAGTTGCTTCCAGATCTTCCACTATCCTCAATAACACTTTAATTAAACATTTTATATTTTCTCAAATCTTTTGAGGACAATTTACATGCAAAAATTTTCTCCTTCTCCAAACATATCCCTAGACTTGCTCTTTCTAATAAGAACATATTTCAGACCCTCTTAAAGGGGAGAAGCTAAAGAGAATCATACTGTCTTTCTTAATTTGGTAATAAATGCTCCTCTGATCAAAGATACATGTTTTAAAAATATCCATGATGTCATAAGCCCAAGGTGCCCCAGTGAACAGTCTGCCCGTGAAAAACAGAAAAAAGGGGAGATTTTAAAGCACTGACATTATCAGAATATTCTCAATATGAAATGAAATTTAAAAATAATTGTCCATGAAGGAGATAAAAATGTAAATGAGTGAGAGGTAAGGAGTCTATCAACAGAAACCTGAATGGGTCTGATTTGTATGCTGAATTGGAAGTCCCACTGTTAAAAATATCAGTAGAATTCAAGAGGAATGCATTTTCTTACCAATATCCAGCAATGTATAGATTGATGTTCAAAAACAAACTAGGCTTCAGGACTTAAAATAAAATTTATAGAAAGTAGGACTATTATTCATTTAATTTCTGATTAATAAAATTTAAATCGACATAGCCGGTAGTTAAATAACACACACATTCATAAATCTGCACCAATTTTTTTGTAAATTTAAGAGACCTAATGAAATCATCACTCTATTTGATGGCAGAAGTGGGGGTAGAAGATATTTGAAAATATTAATAGAATTTTTCAAAAAAATGACATCTGAAAACTTGCCATTCATCTTCTGGCTATGGCTACTATTTCCCAGTGTTGTATTTACCTAATCGAAGTCAGAATTCTGGCCAAGTGCTTCAGAGTAAGGAGAAGATTATTCAAGGATAGCACAGAAGCTGCGTGGAGTGAGTCGGAGCCAGAGCACCTTACCTGTTGAGCCCTTTCAGTGTCTTTTCCATGTTTAAAATGTCACGCATCTTGTACAGGAACCACTTGTCAATGGACGTGAGCTTCACAATCTCATCAAGGGGCATGTTGTCGTCCAACGCCTGCCAGAAGAAGAAGAGATACTTTCGTTGGCAAACATGTATGAATGTCTTATGTGGTTGGAAACATAGAACAGCCATTCCTCTCCATGTTATTTAGAGAGCCTGGGGCGATACGCTGGAATATGAAACATAAAACTGACATCATGGGCATTCCTCCTAATAAACCTAAAGATACTGCCCACTACACCTGCAGACGGCCGGCAAAGGAGGTGCCCACCTGAGATGTCAGAGCTGTGTGAGCTCTGAAGAGTCCCCCTATAGTCCCCCTTCTGTCGCCCTCCTCTTTATTCAAGTGGGTTACCAATTACGTGCCTCTTAAGTTTGGTGCAGCTCTTTGGAATTAAAGAGAATCTCTTGAAACTACAAACTACAATTCAGTCAAATTGGTAAGAAAACCTAAAATCAATATAATAATCATTTAGCTTGTATTTGTGATAGTCATCCTTCAGCACAGAGCATATTTCCTCCCTCCTTCTATATTCATACAACATATGATAGACAGTGAGAATCTATGGTCAGATCTGGCTTGGCATTATTTCTCCAGATATTTCCTCATGGAAGACTTCTAACTGAAAATTATTTTTTAATCAGTTCCTAGGACTGTTGTGCTAAGACAGGCATTTTACAAAATCCTAATATATTTCAAAGCAGTGTCATAACTTATGTTTAGTAGGCTGTTCAGCCTTTTCTTCAAGCTTTCTCAAGCAATTTCTCAAAAATAAAAGTACAACTGAGTAATTAAACTGAGTAGAAAATGCACCTGAGAGAAGAGATAAAGTCTCAAAACCAAAACTTGTATGCTCAAATGATATATATTCTTATTATTTTACATATATGTAAATTATACATGCATATATGTATACAGGTATATGTATATACCCAGTGAAAACTAATAATCATATAACATTTCAAAACAACTTATTTTAGAATGACACCCTGTATTTTTAAATCCCCTTAAGAAATACATGTAGCTGGGGGTGGTGTCACACACTTATAATCCCAGTACTTGGGAGACTGAGATAGGAAGATCTCAGGTTCATGGCCAGCTTCAGCAACTTAGTGAGGCCCTCAGCAAATTATTGAGACCCTGTTTCAAAAATAAAAATAAAACAGGCCTGGGGGTGTAGCACAGAGGTAAAATACCTCTGTGTTCAATCCCCAGTATGAAAGAAAGAGAGAAAGAAAGAAGAGAAATAAATGTAACTACTAACTCTGCTGTTACATTTTAAGTTCAGTTTTCTTAAAGCTTTTACTCATTTCTAATAGCACAGAGACCATGGTTATGTGTTGAGGTATAGCATGACTCAGAACTCTATTGACGCCGGGCGTGATGGTGCACGCTTGTAATCCCAGTACTTTGGGAGGCGGAGACCGGAGGATCCGGGTTCGCGGCCAGCATCAGTGCGCATGCGCGCGTGCGCGATCTATATATCTCTCTCTCTCTCCTCTCTCCTCTCCCTCTCTCTCTCTCTCTCTCTCTCTCTCTCTCTCTCTCTCT